>JAKSZP010012443.1:0-49913 GCA_022478985.1 Massospora cicadina
AAAGGGTAATGTAAGTCCCGGGGAATGTCCCTTGGCTATTGATTGGGCCATCTTCCCATTCCTGAATAAAAAGACACCAAAGAGGATGGCAGTACCCCTCATTACTCAGGGCAATCTCGCTCACATAAAAGACAAGCAATGGGTAACAGCTCTCCCGCTTTGGATCCCACCCCTGGTACCCACACTCACCTCAGCAGAACTGTTGCAGGGAATTAGCAAAATCTACACCAAGATTGCCAAATTGAAATCAGTTAGATCTAATTCGAGTGGCAATCTGGCCAATGGCCAAATTTCAAATGGCTGTAAAGGCATGTAAATGAGATATTAACTGGATCACCTGATGACTCCAATTTGATCAATAAGCAGGTAGAACAAACATCAGGCATCATCGACAAGGGTTCAAAGCCTTTTGTTGGTAATTTGGGCGTTGCAGCTGATGTGTTGCCATTGACTAAATGGACGGTTCAGCGACTGAGCACGGGCAGGTTGGGCATCCTGAACCCGTTCCCAACCAAATGGACCCATCCCTATATGAGGTGGCCTTGGGGGATTCCCATCGCTCGTTGGCTAAATGCCGTCATGCCAGCCATTGGAAATGTAGCTGAGCCCTGGTTTGGACGTTTGAGGTCAAACCAACAGAGACTCAGCCCACTGCCAAATCTTATGATGTCATTTCTCAAGGAACAAACCTGCCCATTCCCAAACAATTCGCTGGTTAGATCAAAATCGTGGGACCCAATCCCATCTTGTCACTACCCCAATTTACCACTATTTAATCAGTTGCATGGCACTGAGAAATTGTTGATCAATTTTCTTACTTTCCTTCAAATAAAATTTTACCAAAAAAACTAAATTTATTTATGTTCTTCCGACTGCATCCCTGATGGCATTCCCCTGGTGGCCCATCAGTCCATTCACCGGATGGGTTCTACCAGTATTCTTGGTCACTATGGCCCCCTCCATCATCAATTGGGTTCAGCGAGTCTGGTATTTTTGGCTCCATAACCCCATGATCGTTACTTTCCGTCATTAATACACAGGGATCTTGTGGCCATATGCCTACAAATTGCAAGAGAGAATCCGCCTCCTTGTCACCCCAGTTGAGATGGCACCATATGCCAAGGATCTTGTCGAGACTATCTCAGTAATCCCACTCTCTGCAGCAAGGCCCCCTGGGTCAGGAGTGGGTTCAGTGTGGTTCATTATCGGGATCATTCTCACCATGCTGCTACACCAACACTCCGTCATCTCCCACTGCCTGGCTCCATACCAAGTCATTCAGTCAGCAATGCCTCTGGCATTCTGGCTTGCTTTTTGGGTGCTTACGCATCCTGACTGGCAGGCTGGTCTATACTTCTTATGCCGTTTCCATGAAACACCTTAGGAAATGGACAACATTACCCCCCATCAGCTGAACATGGCCCAGCACATCCCACCGCATGCCTATATCCCATCTGCACCTGACCATTTCTTTTGGGCTCACATTGACAACAGTTGCACAATCTGTCCCCTTTGCCATGGGTTGGACCACACAAAGAAAACATGTCATTACATTTCAAACCCTGAAAACACAGCCAACTCCACCCATGAGGCCACACCAACAGCGTTTAAGTGGGGATTTTGGTTGCCCCCTAGGTTGAGCGCTCAATGAATCAGAAACAAAATTAGCAACCCAAATCCAAGCCGGCCAAACTCAAGCTGGCCAATATACACCCATATAACCCAATCAAGAGCAGGTTTGGACCCATGTTCAATCCAGAAAATCTCTTGCCTCAAAACATACCCAATCAAAGTCACCTGCCACCAAATCTTCCCAAATCAACCAAATCCCTGGAAATTATTGGATGAAGTGACCAAAATTTTGTGAAATTGTCCCAACACCAAGTTATACAATTGATTTAGTACCTTATCTGAATTCAGACTTTGATGCCCAGCGTCAATCAACCAATATGTCCTCAAGCCAATGCTCTCTTATACCAAAACAACACCATCTTGCTGAGGTTGCGGCGGACGCACAAAAAATCTCCATTTTTGCAGAATGTGTGTAAAATCTGTTGCAGAATTTAAAAAAGGGCTGCAACCCCTTATTTCCCTCCAATTTTCCTCCTAAAACAAAAGAGGAAATCCAACGCCTCTACAAATCTGCCACCACCATTGTCAAGCATGTCACTGAACTGGCAGATTTTTCACCATCCACATGCACCACAAGGACTAATACTGAAAAATTAGAACTTCTCAACGCCACATCAAGGCTGAACACCATGTTGCTGAACTCATAGAGACTTTGATCCAGGCGCAAATTGTCAATCTCAACAACTATCTACTTTACCTCAACCCTCATCCTGTGGATGCCTCAACCCCCTTTCTTTCAGCATTGATCCGCCTCTACAATGCTGAGCCTGATGATGATCTGACTGATACCCCCTTCACTTCTGCCACGATGGAATAAGTGGATAGCCGCTGTGCCACCTGGTAGGTTAATTTTTGTTCTTTTGTGTACCGCTGCTCAATAAGGGAAGTCAGCCCATGATTTTTTTGGTTGGTTTAGTTTCAGAGTTTCATTTTTGTTATTGTACGTCCCCTGGTCAGCTTGCCTCAGTTAAATAGAAAAACACTGATACCTAAGGTAACCTAGACATTAATAGAAATATATAAAAGTTAGTACTAATAATTATTTAAACAAATTGGTTTTAATGGCTAATAAGTGCCAACAAATAAAAAGATTGCCAGGGTATATCTAGACTATTGAGACTTAGATCAGATTGTCATGGAATCGGCAGAAGAAGTTTAGAATGGCCTGCCAGTCGGGATGTGTGAGCACCCAAAAAGCAAGCCAGAATGCCAGAGGCATTGCCGACCATATGACATAATATTGAGCTGAGAAATGTGAAATCACGAATTGGTGGTGCAACAACAAGGTGAGGAGTATCCCAACGACAAACCACACTGAACCCATTCCCCACTTAGTAGGTCTAACTAAAGGGGGTGGAATTGCTGTGATAGTGTCAACGAGATTCTTGGCATATGAGGCCATCTCATTGGGGGTGACAAGGAGATGGATTCTTTCTTTCCATTAGAGGACATAAGGCCATAAGATCCCCATGTATTGCTGCCAGAAGTTCGTGAGAACAGGGTTGTAGAGCCAAAATTATTGGACTTGCTGAACCCAATTGATGATGGAGGGAGCCATAGTGACCAGAAGAACTGGTAAAGCCCACCCAGAGTGCAGGGTGACGGGCCACCAGGGAAATGCCATCTGGGATGCGGTCAGAAAGGGAAATAAAAATTTGGTTTTTTTAATAAAATTTTACTTGGAAAGGAAAGTAAGAAAATTGACCAACAATTTTCTCAGTGCCATGCAACTGATTAAATAGTGGTTGATTGGGTAGTGACAGGATGGGGGTCAGAGCCCACAAATTTGACCTAACAGGAGAAATTGTTTGGAATGGGCAGGTTTATTCTTTGGGAACCAACATAGCAAAATTTGGCGGTGGGCTGAGTTTCTGTCAGTTTGACCTCAAACTTCCAAACCAGGGCTCAACTACATTTCTGACAGTTAGCATGATGGCGTTTGGTCCAATGAGTGATGGGAATCCCCCAAGGCCATCCCATATAGGGATGGGTCCATTTGGTTGGGAATGGGTTTGGGATGGCCAACCCGCCCACACTCAGTCGTTTAACCGTTCATTCAGTCAATAGCAGCACATCGGCCACAATGCCCAAATTACTATTTGAGGGTTTTAACCCTTATCAATGATGCCCAATATTTGTTCTACTGGTATATTAATTGAATTGGAGCTGTCAGGCGATCCAGCTAATATCTCATTCTTCATGCTTTTACAACCAATCAAATTTTGGCCATCAGCTTGATTACTACCTGGATTAGATCTGACTGATTTCAATTTGGTAATCTCAGCACAGATTTTACTAATTTCCCACAACAGTTCTGATGAGGTGAGTGTGGGTACTGAGGGTGGGATCTGAAGTGGAAGGGCTGTCACCCATCACCTATCTACTATGTGAGCGAGATCGCCCTGAGTGATGAGAGGTACCACCATCCTCTTCAGTGTCTTTTTATTTGGGAACGGAAAGATGACCCTATTGAGAGCCAAAGGACATTCCACGAGACTTACATTACCCTTTCCTTTTTCCAAAGGAATGGCACCCCACCGGGAAACTGCACCAGGGCCACATTCTTGTGTGCTTTAGGTAACTTGATAGCCATAATTGATGCAATCTTCTGAGGAGGGCAGGGAGCATTGGGATGGGATGTGTGGAAAGCTTCTACCAGGGCCATGAAATTCACGCAATCGTGTGCCTTGACCCAACTATTTTTGTAAGCTGGGTATCCTTTCCAGGCCACAAGGTATTGGAATGAACGTCGTGATTTCTGAGATTCCAGGATGGCCTCTACCTCAGCTTCTTCCTCGTTATTGATGACAATTGCTTCCAGAACCATGGGAATTATGCTCTTGAAGGGTGACAGCTGGGAAACATGGAAAACTGGGTGCTGCTTCCAATGTGTGGGAAGCTTCAAACGGAACGCCCTGTTACTCAATACCTCTCCACTAAGTGAGGACTCAAATGCTTACTGGCGAACTTGCGGGAAGGGGTTTGAATTTGCAAATGATGGGTATCAAGCATGACGTAGGAACCCACCGTAAAGTCATGACCCAGAAGTCGATTATGATCTGTGAATCACTTATAGTTGTTGATGGCTTTAGTAAAGTGTTTCCACACTAAAGCTTGAGTTGATCGAATATGGGCAGCATGATCGTGGCAACTTGAACCTCAGGTTGCAAGCATGCTCTGACTGAAAATGATGGGTTATAACCCAGTGTTGCTTCATATGGAGAAAACCCCAAGTAGATGCGTGGATCCCACTATTGTATGCAAATTAGGTGTGAGGCAAATCACCGGCCCAAGAATCCTGCACTGCTACAGCATAGCAACACAGGTACTGTTTGAGAACTTGATTAACCCGCTCAGTCTGACCGTCAGACTGAGGGTGATACGCCGTGGATTGACAGGGGGTTATCTTCAGGATTGATAGGAGCTCACTCCAAAACCGCGCGGTAAACTGAGTACCTCAGTCATTAACAATTTCCTGGGGAAGACCGAACCTTGAAAACACATGTCATACAAAAGATGGGAAGTTTCTTCCAACATAATCGTGGAAGTGCAAGGGATAAAAAGGGAAAATTTTGTAAAGTGATCCACCACTACCATCACCGCTGTGAACACTTTAGAACTGGGGAGGTTGACAATAAAATCTACGGATACTGAGGTCCATGGACCTTCCACCTGCTGTAAAGGGTGTAGGAGGCCATTCTTTCTGGAGCGATCTGACTTAGCCCTAGCGCAAATAACACAATCAGCAATCCAAGCTGGGACCTCTTTGGTCAGTCCTGCCCAATTAAAGGTTTGCTTGATCAGATCGATGCATTTCTTGTTACCAGGATGTCCGACCATGGGGGGATTATGGTGTGTGCAGAATACTTCCAGGCGGAAGGGGGGAACCCAAACACAAGAACAAAAGTAAATGAGCCCCTCTTCTAAGGAGTATAGGGAGTGTTTGGGACTCAAGTGAGCCAACTGCTCCACCAACTCCACGCCTTCAGGGCAGGCTGTTTGACCGGCTAACACCTGAGCCAATAATGGGGCGTCAGGAGACAATGTGGCAGAGGAAACAATGGAGGGAACGATCAACAGAATCTGAGTGGCAGGAATCATGGTAACGAGATCCACTTCCTCAGGTTCCAAGGGACAGTGAGCAGGACTATGGCTTAGGAAATTTAGAAGGACATTCAGCGCACCTTTGACAAATTCATATGTGAAGTTTAAACTGCACAGGTTCCAATAGGTTTGGGCCTGCCAGTGCACCAATTTTTAGGGTTTGCAGAAATACAAGAGAGACTGGTGATCTGTGTGAACTTTTAGCTCATGACGAGCACCTTGCAACAGGTACCGCCAATGAGTTAATGCCCATGCAACAGCAGCCAGTTCCTTGTCATAAATGGCCCAAGACTGCTCCATAGCAGTGAATTTTTGGAGAAATAAGTGACCGGATGGTCAAGCCCATCATGGTCCTGAAGCAGCACCACGGCCACTGCTACCGATGAAGCATCGCATGTGACAATATACAGTTTGGTGGGATCAGCATGTTTCAAAATGGGAGGAGACATGAACACCTCCTTGATCGATTCAAACGCCTGCTGGCATTCAGGGGTCCAACAAAATGGTACATTTTTCCCAGTGAGGAATGGAGTGGGGAAGCCAACTGGGAAAGTGCAGGGGAATTTAATAAAAAATGATAGTTCCCAAGAAACTCTGAAGTTGCTTCTGTGTTGTTGTAGTTGGCCATTCTTGGATTGCATCTAATTTGTTGGGAGGGATAGTGACACCTTCTTTAAGAACCAAGTTTTCGAGAAATGTGACCTTTTTCTTATAAAACTCGCACTTGGAAGCTTTGAGGAACATCCCTGCTTTATGCAAAGTGACCACCACTGTTCTAAGTCGATAGCATGTTGTTTAGGAGTTGGGGAATGAACTAGGATATCGTCAATGTATGCAATAGCACAAGAGAACCGGAGATCCCTTAATGCATTGTCAATCATTTGTTGAAACTTAGCGGAAGCATTTTTTAACCCAAAGGGCATTACGCGAAATAGAAAAATGCCTCACCTCATTTGAATTGCGGTCAACCATTTCTGTCCTTCCATTACCCAAATTTGATTGAAAGCGTTCACCAGATCCAGTTTTGAGAACACACAGGATTTGGCAATTGCCTGACTGATTGTCTGCTCCAAAGGCAAAGGGTAGGGATCTGTAACTGTTATTTTGTTCAAGTGACCTTAGTCCACACAAGGACGGAGCAATCCATCCAATTTTTTTGCAAAGATGATAGGGGAGGCAACGGGTGAAGTTTCTTTGAACAACCAACCTTTTTTCAACATATCATTCAACCAGGTATTGAGTGCAACCTCTTCCTCCGCTGTATGGGGATACAACGGGCAGTTGATGTTCAACTCCACGGTTGTCTGAAATCCACAATTGTACCTAGTATGCTTCAGCAGGCTATCCGCCTTTTCCATGTTAAAGATTCTCCGATATTGCATTAAGCTTTCAGGAAAATTGGCCATTATGCCCGAGGAAGTAACTAGGGTAGTGATAGAGCTGGTCCCTTGTTTCTTCTTGAGGGTGTTGATATAAGGGAACTCTCCCTCCAAATCATCCTTGGTAAATGACAACGTATTAGACTCTAAATGAATCCTCACATGTTGTCAGCGCCACCACCCCACACCTAAGATCACTGGAAACACCAAGTTTGGCATAGCCAAAAAATGATTGCAGAAGTTAAACTGGTGGATTGAAAAGGGTACTGATTGGCGAACAACATACAAAGACTGGTAAGCAGAAGAGGCCACCATTACTGAGGAGCCCACATCCATTTCCAAATTTTATTTGTTGTGCCAACTCAACACTCATGAAGTTCCCCGCTGCTCCGGTATCCACCAGAGCTTCAAAGGAGACATAATGCGGAATGATACTGATTCTCATAGGTATAAGGAAATAAGTGGAATTCTGTTTTTTGGAAGATTTGACTAACTCATGGATGACTGAAGAAATAACGGGTATGTTGGGGCAGGATCAGGGTTCTTAGCTGGGGCGATAATTGGAAGTATGAGGGCGGGGAAAATCATTTCTTTCATCTGAGCTTGAACAGAATCATTAATAGTTAATTCCGGAAAAGCAAACTCAGACTCAGGGGTTATGGCAGGGTTGGGACCCACATCAACTGCTAATTTGGTGATAGGTGCATTGTCTACGTCTTCATTAGAAAATCCTATCATAAAATTCCCCTTCTGATACTGGGAAACATGGCGAGGCAAAGCTTTGATAGTAGTTGCGGTGACACATACTTGATCTACTGAACCTTGGATGGTAGTACAGACCACATGATGAGGGAAACCGGATCCAAGCTCACTCTAAAGACTGCCTGAAGCATATTGATAGATAGACCTGACGTGGGAGCTAGTTCACAAAAGGTAGAAATTAAAGAAACCAAACTAAGGGCTTCGGTCATGGCAAGGAGAAGTCTGAATAAGTGATCTGATTGGGATACAAGGGGTTTCAAGGCGGCGATACAATAGCCATCAGTGGGGTGGAGTCTCCCTTTTGTGATGAAGAATGCAAAGACTTCTCACCCAACGGCGGGCATCTCCATCCACGGCATCTAACAATGTGAGCCCTTGTTGGGCATGATATATTGCAGAAGAGTTATTGAGTGTGATTGTTGTACACATTTGCACTTCAGTGAGCGCATCAAGAACCTGATTGGCGATCTCTTGAGAGGATACTTGATCTTTTCCCAAGGCTGGAGGAAGTAAGAAGAGATGCAATCTGCACATCTTGGGTGGCTTGAAAAAGTTTTCCCAAAATAGAGCGGATGCTTCTCCTGTAGTCAGAAAGTGACTAAACAAACAACAAACAGCACACAACTGATTGCACGTTCATATGATAGAGGGTAACCACTGCGGCGCCCAGTTCAAAAACCAAGGCGGAAGTGGCTGGAAATAATGGATGGGCATTTATGTCATGGAAACGGCAGAAGAAGTTTAGACTGGCCTTCCAGTTGAGATTCTTGAGCACCCAAAAAGAAAGCCAGAATGCCAGCGGCATTGCCAACTGTACAACTTGATATGGAGCTGAGAAATGTGAAATTATGAAGTGGTGGTGCAACAACAAGGTGAGGAGTATCCCAACAACAAACCATACTGAACCCATTCCCCACTTAGTAGGTCTAACTAAAGGGGGTGGAATTGCTGTGATAGTGTTGACAAGCTTCTTGGCATGTGAGGCCATCTCATTGGGGGTGACAAGGAGATAGATTCTTTCTTTCCATTGATGGAAATAAGGCCATAAGATCCCCATGTATTGCTGCCAGAAGTTCGTGAGAATGGGGTTATAGAGCCAAAAATATCGGACTTGCTGAACCCAATTGATGATGGAGGGAACCATAGTGACCAGAAGAACTGGTAAAGCCCACCCAGAGTGCGGGGTGATAGGCCACCAGTTTTGCCATATGGGATGCGGTCAGAAAGGGAAATAAAAATCTGGTTTTTTTGGTAAAATTTTATTTGGAAAGGAAAGTAAGAAAATTGACCAACAATTTTCTCAGTGCCATGCAACTGATTAAATAGTGGTTGATTAGGTAGTGACAGGATGAGGTCAGAGCCAACAAATTTGACCTAACCAACAAATCATTCTGGAATGGGCAGGTTTATTCTTTGGGAACTGACATCACAAAATTTGGCGGTGGGCTGAGTTTCTGTCAGTTTGACCTCAAACGTCCAAACCAGGGCTTGACTACATTTCCAATGGTTAGCATGACAGCATCTAGCCCGACGAGTGACAGGAATCCCCCAAGGCCATCCCATATAGGGATGGGTCCATTTGGTTGGGAACAGGTTCGGGATGGCCAACCCGCCTGTGCTCAGTCATTTAACCAGATTTTGGTCAATAGCAGCACATCAGCCACAATGCCCAAATTACTATTTGAGGGCTTTGAACCCTTATTGATGATGCCCAATATTTGTTCTACTGGTTTAGTGATTGAATTGGAGCTGTCAGGCGATCCAGCCAATATCTCATTCTTCATGCTTTTACAACCATTCAATTTTTGGCCATCAGCCAGATCACCACCCAGATTAGATCCAACCAATTTCAATTTGGTAATCTCAGCACAGATTTCACTAATTCCCCGCAACAGTTCTGCTGAGGTGAGTGTGGGTACTGAGGGTGGGATCCAAAGTGGAAGGGCTGTCACCCATTACTTATCTACTATGTGAGTGAGATCTCCCTGAGTGATGAGAGGTAATGCCATCCTCTTCTGTGTATTTTTATTTGAGAACGGAAAGATGACCCAATCAAGAGCCAAAGAATATTCCACAAGACTTACACAAATGATTAAAACATGAAATCAAAAAGATCAACTTAAAGATGAATGAATTGAAAATAAAGCATGCCATTACAAGGCATTTGATCTTTACTAAGACATTTCCTCCATCCCCCAATTAAAGTACCCAAAACTTACATTGTATGTTGGGCTATATAATATCTCCAAGATTTCTAAAAAAAGTTCAAAGTTGTGAAATTAAGTGTTTAATACTTTATCCCACCACCTAAAAATTATTTATCACTGTTGATGAAGTAACCAAACATTTTAGTATTGGTATAGTTTTGATTATATCAATTTTATTTCTGCATTGGTATTTTTTAAAATATGGCTAGAAGATCAATAAATAGCTTACATGTATCAAACAATCAACTTAATAAAGTATAACTTCCACCTCATCCAAACTTTATACTTACTTTTTCTTCATCAGAATAGCAGTACCTTGTAGCATAAGGATTCTGTCTGGTTGCTCAAGCACCCACAATGGAAGCTAAGGTTTTCCTTGGCACGCCAGTTCCCTGAAAATTCGTTTATTGACAATGGCAATAAGGTCTGATTCTTACACTTATAAAACCATTTAATTGCTCTATAGGAAGAGCAACCTAAAACTTGACTAAGCTGTGGAGCAAACAAATTGTTAAAATTTAGGGGATTTCACTGATTTTTCACGACCAATAACCCCTTAATTATTATCTGCACATGTTTGGTATGTTCACGTTTTACGTTGTCTGTTTTTTAGATGACAGTTGATTAATAATAGTATGAAGACTATAATCCATAGTTGAATAGTTAACCCTTTCTGGTCCAATGCTTGACCTGTATTTCTCCATCAAAAACTCTTGATGTTGTCAGTAGGAACTTATACCCTTATCAGCCTAACTTGATCCACGCTCAGATCCCTAAGTTTATGGCCTTTCCTCTGGTCTTTCAGAGTCTATAGCAATTCCCTTCTAAGTTCAGCTTTTTCTTCTGAGGATCCTTGATCCTTACTCTTTATTTTTGAAAAAGAGTCTCAAATTAAAGCACAAAAGCAATAATTTCATAAGATAAATAGAACTAAAACAAACAATGACTTCTTTTATCTTTTCCTCTTTTTATAGTGAATTATTAGGGAGATTTATAGAAGAAAATTCGGCGCCCAACCCTCACTTGGCGCCTCAGCCATGAAACGAAAGCCATTGCCCTTGAAGTTACCTTTGGCATCTGACCAGCAATGGTCCTTTCCATCTGTTAGGATTCCTTTGTCATATATCCTCAATACCTAAAATGGAAAGACTCATAAAACGCGTCTCTAACGTTTTCCACTAGATGTAGTAAACCAACCATATTTAGCAAGCAACCTGCTTAGGTAATGGAACTTGTTACCCATTATGGCAGGTTGCAAACCAACTGATCAATTTTCTTAGTTGCAGGCGGCATCACTCGCCTTGCAACTTGCTCCTTAAATTCCTAATCAAAAGTGATGAAATTCAACCAATTCCAATTGGTACACCTGAAAGTTCATCAATCACCTATCAAATACCCACATTTTGTCAGCAACTCTGCCCAATGAGATCTTAAGCATTAACCCAAATAAATCTCTGATGGATCTGAACCAGAAGAATTATCTAAAATCCCTAAACATTATTAACCCAAAATTTGGGTGCCAATATACAATTTACTTGCCATAGGGAATTATCCCCTAGCAATCCTTGGTATTCTAGATGGCTGGAAAGGGGAAAGCTACCAACACATCCCCCTCTTGCCCAAAACTTCCAATGAGAATAGTATTGGGACAGGAAAATACTGCCTCAGACACCAGATCAAACTTCCTTGGTTTCTAGCAAGCACAGTCAATCTGCACTCAACGCTGCTCAGGACAACCTTTGGCATGCAGTTATCTTTCTCTTCCTCCTCACTACCACCTCCTAAGAGCGTGGCTTCTAAGACCATCTGTCATGCTGGTATAATTGATTTACTTGTGATGATACTAGTCCTCAGTTCTAATTTTCCCCCCAGTCAGCTTATGACCCATTGTCATAATCAGGATTTTTGGTCTGGCGTCCTTAATTTCCTGATATTTCTCTTCGTCCTCAACAAAAGGTTACTGCTGTCAATATTTGTTTCACAGAACCAATAAGAATGCTCAATTATACTTGATCTTGTTATTTTTTTAATGACTTCTTTAGCTCATGTCATTATTTATTATTTTTAGAAAAGCCTATCTCATTAATTTTGAGATTATCTTCTCCAAAATTAGAGCTTAATTGATATTGAGTGATTAATGTTAACTATTATAAAAAGTCCATCTCCCTTCTTGTACAGCTCATATGTCAAATTTAGAATCTTGTACCAGCAACTGCTTGAGAGTATGTCTGATAAAGATGTATAGTTCTTCAAACTAATGTGTTGATCTGCGCAACAAAATCTCTTCTATGGTCCCCCTAGGACTCATACTCCCGTCAAATACAAGTAGCCAGTCCTACCATGGAACTACCATATATGGTATCTAACCCTGACAAAACCAGATTAGTAATTTCAAAAATAACAAGTGACTAATCCTCCCTCTGTCATCAATTCCCAAATTAGATTTTGATACTCTCCTGGATTAGGCTCCATTTGCAGATACTCCTACAATCATTGTCAAGCCTCCTGAAGCAATGCTCTCCACTCTTGATTGATCATTCCTCACCAGATTGGATTGCTTCTGGAGTTCCTTTTATGAATTGGCCAGTTTTACAAACCGGCTGTTCTGTCAACTGAACTATCCATCAAAAACTGCAAACATTTTGAACTCCCCTGTTGGATCTCGGTGATTCCATGTGTACCCGTTGAAGGGTTTTTCACACAGGGTTTTATCCATTGAACATTTAGAATGGACGATATACAATTGACTATTCCTTAATACACTTGTAAACAATTAATATATATATAATAGAATGGGAGCAATGTCCCTTAAACACTTCTTTATTTTAGTATAATAACTTGGCGGATCTTTCTCTAGTCCGCTCCCTCTTTTCTTCTTCTTTTTCTTCTTTTCTACTCCCAAAAACCTCCTTATTCCAGTCCTCTTGTTTTCCTGACATCCCAGTAACCTCAGTTGGTACCAACCCTTTTCGCTTGGTTTATTTGGTTTGCTGTATTCTCATTGGTTTTGGCTTGTTGTTCTTCAATTCTTTATCGCCCTGATTTGAGGTGATACAACTTATCTCTTATCAAATGTCGACAGAGCCTTATCACTCTATTTTGAAGGCAATCTGATATGATCCATTATAACCCATTATTGCCTCATTCTAAGGCGATCAATTACATATAGCTCTGAAACATCCTCGGCAGATTCTGTCCATTAAACTTTTGGCGGAATTCCTTCAATGATTCACTTGGCCATAATGGTGGCTTGTCGTCCAGTTATATAGATTCATGACATCCCCTATGCAGAATTGAGGACCCAAGTAATTGAGGCTCTTTCCATAGCTCTGAACCCATCCAATCTTGAAAACATTCTAGATTAAGACTTTGCAGCCTATGGGGGTGGAAGGCGAGTCAGTAAGGGCGTACAGCTACCAACCTGAAGGTTGTGGGTTTGATTCCCGCCCTTCGCACATTGATCAGGGTGCCAGCCAAAGGAAGCTATTGACGGTTAGTAGGTCTAATAATACGAAAACCTTACCCATGACGTAACCAGAAAAATTTGAGTCCTGATCTGGAGGTGGAAAAACTTTCTTCGATGGAGTTGACCCTGTTCAGGTTTCATGTCATTTCTTTCTTTCTTTCAGTAATGCCTGTCCCCTGGTCAGCTTGCCTTGGTTAAATAAAAAAAGACTTAGCAGCCTATGCTCTTCATTTTGCTGACCAAATTCTATAAAGTTGGGCTATGAAGCTTACAGCCTCTCCCAGATTCCATCATGCATTCTGCTTTTGCATTCAAAAAGCTTATAGTTGTTGTCTGCAGGATGCTGTCTGCTCCCTGAATGACTATCTAGTTTCTGGCACGTCCCATTGGTACTTTCCCTGATAGCTTTGTTCTGGGGCATGATTTGGCAACCCCCACCTAGTATTCTATGCTTGATGGTGGCTCATATGTCCAATGTTCTTGACAAGGCCTGTTGGCAAGCACTCAAGACTAATCTTCCAGCACTGGTTCCATATCAGGATTACTCAGGGTTATTTGATGACTGCCTCTTCTTGTTCTGTTGCTTCCCTCCCCAATCTGGAGTATTACACTTGACAAGTACTGATAAATTTTCATCTCTCTTTCCCTAGTCACATTCTCACAGGTATCAGCCTCCACTCAACGAACTTGGCTTTGAGTAGGTCTAGCTCTTGCTAGCATCCAATCTCACATAGATTTTGACAGTTTGTTCACTCCTACTGCAGTAAATCCTCCCTACCCCAAGAGGTAACATAGGCGGAATTATCCCCAAGTTGAGGACAACCAATAAAAAAAGTATATATAATATTTTTGCTGTGCGTTTTTAATGTGTTTTTCTGCTATATGTTTTTATAGATCTTTTATTATTATTTTTATTCTTTTTACATGGGACATGACCTTCACTTGGTTCAGCGGTTCATCTTTTTTATTTATTCCCCCAAACTGGCTCCAAGGTATACTTATAATTACTAGTTTTCTATGATTTGGAGGTCTTATTTTTTAGACTTAACCATCTATTTTGGTTCAGCGGTCCTTTTTGGACTTAACCAAATTATCAGGACATAACCATCTCAATGGTTCAGCGGTCCTTCAGGAACACTCTTTCTATTGTTTTTTCTTTGATCCACTGCTTTAAATCTTTAGAATGGACTCAATTAACAACCTTCCATCCAAGAGGTTCTTGATGGAATAGGCGTCCATCGCCATCTTGGTGATAATCTCAAAAGAATCTGACCACAACACATCTAGCATGCTTCTTCTTCCAAAAACATGTGTATTTCAATAGGCAACTTTTCACCTACTTGGTATTCTGATAATGTTAGTCAGTTCTTATCGTCCATCAATTATTCTTTGATCCTCTTCTTCATTGTTGTATCAAATACTTGAAATTGCATCTCAATCAGGATATTTGACATTCAGATCAGGTACTTCTTGGCACTCATCCACAATGTTAGTTCCATACCAAATATATAGTTGGCATTAACACGGCTTTTTTTCCATATAATAACTCAAACAACATTTTTCCCATTGCCATATGATGACTTATATTATATGAAAACATCACCGAACTGGGGTACATGCTCCATGCAGAAGTTCTCCCTGCAACCAGCTTCCTCAGTGTTGCAGCCAGCATTCCATTGTCCCATTCTACCAGTCTGTTAGTCTCTGGCTGGTAAGGTACTGAAATGACTCCTTGGATCCCCATTATTTCATTTACTCTCAGGATATCATAATATGTGAAATTCGTTCCATTGTCACTTAGCAAGACTTGTGGGCATCCAAGGCAGTATATGACTTGTTCCAGTATAAAACTCGCAGTGCTTGTAGCGTCCACTTTTGCGAGGGCCTTTGTATCGTCCCATATAGTTAGATGGGTCAATTGAAACTATGAGGTGACTCCCCCGTTACTCATGGTCAATGGTCCATCATGTCAATGGACACCATTTGCCAGGCAAATCCAGGGCAGACCAGTCAATATCTGGTTGTGTTCTTGTGAGGTTTGTGCAACTGGCACTCCACACAACAAGCCAGATAATCCGCTACATCTTAGTTGATAAACTCCCAG
Organism: Massospora cicadina; assembly: GCA_022478985.1. NCBI lineage: Eukaryota > Fungi > Entomophthoromycota > Entomophthoromycetes > Entomophthorales > Entomophthoraceae > Massospora > Massospora cicadina. The sequence continues at coordinate 15,655 of JAKSZP010012443.1, forward strand.
TAATAATACTGCAAATGTGGTCAGTTGTTTTCCATCACTTTTCAAAGCGCACCTTGGATTACTTGGGGCTCATTTCATTTTTTTGTCTTTTTCATTCTTTGAAATAGCTCATTCACTTGCTGGTATACCACTTAAACCATTGGTAACCTCAATGAGCCATCCACATTCTGATGAGAAGCTCCCACTCAGTGGACTATCTCATAATTGTAAGTCTGTAGCTTCAATGCCCATCGGGACCATCATTCTTCTTGTTCTCTCAAAATTACTCATCCAACTCAACAAATTGTGGTCCATTACCACTTTAAAGTGCATTTCATGAATATACACCCAAAACTGTTTACATATGTAAATTATCGTAAGGCATTCACACTCAGGATGGTGTAATTCCTTTTGGATGCAGATAGTGTCCAGATCACATATGCTACCAGATGTTAATCCCCAAGTTCATCTACTTGGCTCAGAATGACGTTGATCACTGTTGATAAACCATAAGTCTAAATTGTAGTTTCTCACTCAAAATTAGATTTTAATATTGGAGAACTTATCAAATAATGGCATAATTCATTGAAAGAACTCTGGGCCTCTTTATTCAAAATAATTTTTTTATTCAGATCCTTCAGAAAATGAAAGAGGGGCTTGGAACATCTCACAAAATCCTAAATGAATCCTCAGTAGTATCTGATTATTCCAAGGAACATTTTTATTTCAGACACTTTTTGGAACAGCCATTCACTCTATGGCATCAATTTTCTAAGCTTACAGCTGCAGTCCACTAGAGTTGATAACGAATCCCAGATTACAACTCTTTCTTAAAGAAAGTGCACTTCCTTGGCTTGATCTTTAGGTTAGCCGCAGACAGTATCTTGAAGACTTCTTCCAAGTGGTGTAAATGGTCAGTAAAGTCCTAATGAATACATTTATATCATCCAGTACACCAAGTCACATGACAACTTCAGGTTATTTAAGATGGCGTCAATGGCTCTCTGGAACGTCGCAGGCGCATTACATAGACTTAGGGGCATCCTCATTGGTTGATACAGCCCCTGTGTGGTGATGATTATCAGGTTTCCCCCAGATGCGCTCGCTGGTGCTAACGCTGGAGAACCCAATAAGTAGGATGACTGCATGTGGCACGGGTCAGCCAAGAGGACAGGTGCGGCTCTGGACGTGACAATGGATGAGACTTTGGTCATTGGAACAAATCAAAATTAAACAAAAATAAGATAAACTTATATCCAATGAAAAAAGTACTTTATTATGCTAACATGCAGGGATTTTTATAGGGTATGTGGGGACACGGTGCCTCAAGGATCATCGTGGCCCATCCATGTAGGGTTTCTCCTGGTCTTCTGGATTGCTCATTGTTCTGAACCTTACTCATATTTCGCCGCCCTTGTGACCAGTCAAGTGATATCCCAGGTCACATGTCTTAAGGAATGGGGATGTAATGTTTCCTCAAATTTGGAGTAAGTTTATGAAGCCCCAAATCCAGAATATTTGCTAGTAATATAGATTTGACCCCTATTCTCAAATCTATTGAGCCGTTCAGGATTTACGCCCCTTGAATGAGGGTATCGACCTTCCCCTGGATAAGGCTTTCACCTAACCCCAAGGAAAATCCTGACAGAGCCTCCACCAAGCCTTGGCCCAAGGGAACAAGTTATGGCCTGAGGGTCAGAGGAATCAAGTTTGGGGGCGTACGGAGCCTCAGGTGAAATGCAGACCAGGTTGGTGATAGTGCTTGGTGTGGTTAGGGTTTGAAGCTGGACAAAAACATCGGCTAAGGCCCTCATAGTTGACTCAGAGGTCTCACGTGAAATAGAGTTTGAAGCTGGACAAAAACATTGGCTAAGGCCCTCATAGTTGACTTTAAGTCTCATATGTAAAAAGGGTTTGAAGCTGGACAACTTCATTGGCTAAGGCCCTCATAGTAAATTTGGATTGTTCTTTAGGAAATGTGGTTTTAAGTTCCTCAATCTGCGATTCATTGCTGGCTGAGCAATCTAGTTTTTCGAGGTGGCTGGCTTTAAGCTGCCTTCTGGTTTTGAGGTAATTCGCCTTGAGGTCAGTTAACTCCAGCCTAAGCTGCAAGTTATCAATTGTGAGCATTTTGATCCGGTCAGTTTTGTCCTGGATTTCTGACTGCAGGCCGTCCAGCATCCTTCATTCTTGAATAACTTCCAACTTGGAGGCCTTCAACTCTGCCTCCATTCACGCTATCCTTTCTCATGTCTCCTGCACCATCTTGGACATGCAGGTTTCGGCCTCTTCAAGCTTTCAGTTCAATTCGTTTGCCATCTGAACCTGGCATCTTGCGATCACCTTATCTGCCTGCAAATTCATGTAAGGCTCAGAGAAGAGGTTGTTGACAGTGAGCTGCAGAGGCGAGCAACCCCACGAGCTTGGAAGATGACCAGGTGATGGTAGGGTGTGGCCCCCTGAAGGTTCCAATAGGGAGGCTTTTTCAAGCAACGCTGAGCCACTGTCTTGGGATTGGGGTGAGCAAATCTTACTCGCGACTGAAAGCAACTCATGTGACAGAGTTCAAGAGGGAAATGAAAAGTGGGCCAAAAGGTTGGCATTAGTAGAAGAGGTAGTGTCAGCTAGTTTCTCAAGCTTCGCTTACTCAGGACTCTCATCTTCATTAGGATCGGCGCTATTTCAATCTGAGAGTTGAACTGAGTAATCTAGATTTTTTTATTTTAATAATATTTGGCCCAAACTTGGGAGGGTCGCCATTGAAGTTGGAAAGTGGTAGCGTTGCTGGAAAGGAATCATCAAGCTTATCCCAAATGGTGCAAAGGTAAGTCCCAGGTTTTTTGTCTGGCGTTTGTATTGCATCATTGCACTAATTACTTTTGGGGATTCCCAAAAAATTCCTGCAGCTTGCTGCCTTTGTTGAGATTGGAAATTGGTTCTTGACTTGTCCCAATTTTGTTGATTTGGTGTTGTTGATGCTCGCTGGCCACATTTGATTTGTTGTTCAACACTTTTGGGCTCAAATTGGCTATGCGCTTTGTTTCCAGTTTATGCTCTGAAACAGAAGAGTGGAAATCGACATTGAGCGGAGGATTTTGTTTTCTATTATCTAAATAAATATTAGGGTTAGTATTAAAATTAGTTATTTTGATTAAGATTTGAGAACTTGGATTATTTTTCTTTTCATTTTTCAACCAGAGGATGTTTTGTAGCTTGGCCAATTTCTTTTTGAATTTGTTCAAAGCCAAAAGGTTTTTGAACATAACCATTTCATCACAGTAGACAGGTCCTAGCGTCCAATAGTCATCCCGCTGGGTGATGTCTTTGAAGGCTTCTTCTCTCCTAGCATCCCACATCCTCTTGAAACATGATGCTTGACCACTGTAATAAATTGTTGCCTTCCTTAATCTTCTTTTCTTTATGATGCTGGCATTTTGGCTCAAGTACATCTTTTTTAATTTCTTAAGGCATATTTGGCAGGTCCAGCAAAGGTTTCAGCTGACTGGGAGCTCAGAAATGCATGAAGTCTTTGGGGGCACACTCAAAGGAATTCCTTAGAAATTTGGTCCCAACTATTATTGGGTCTTGGCCATTCCATCAGAGGTAAGTTAGAAGGTCAGAATCTGGCATGCTCACGGTGGTTTGATTATCATACAAGGTTGAGGGTAACTCCTCATGGCGCGCCTTGGAAGCTCCCCTGTAGTGAGCACCAGTCATTGGGTTGCTCCCAGATGCGCTCGCTGGTACTAATGCTGGGGAACCCAATAAGTAGGCTGACTGCATGAGGCGCAGGTCAGCCAAGAGGACAGGTGCGGCTCTGGACATGACAATAGATGAGACTTTAGTCATTGGAACAAATCGAAATTAAATAAAAATAAGATAAACTTATATCCAATGAAAAAAGTACTTTATTATGCTAACATGCAGGGATTTTTATAGGGTATGTGGGGACACGGTGCCTCAAGGATCATCGTGGCCCAGCCATGTAGGGTTTCTCCTGGTCTTCTGGATTGCTCATTGTTCTGAACCTTACTCATATTTCGCCGCCCTTGTGACCATTCAAGTGATATACCAGGTCACATGTTTTAAAGAATGGGAATGTAATGTTTCCTCAAATTTGGAGTAATTTATATGAAGCCCCAAATTTGGTATAAATGCTAATATAGATTTGACCCCTATTCTCTAATCTATTGAGCCGTTCAGGATTTACGCCCATTGAATGGGGGTATCAATCCTTCCCCTGGACAAGGCTTTCACCTAACCCAGGGAAAATCCCAATAATGATCGCAAATTTCTCCTGGTCTTCCCTTGGCAAATCAATTTTCCAATATCCAGATATTAGATCTATTATGAAGTACTTCACTTCTCCCAATTGATCTGATGCATTGTCAATTTGTGGCTTTGAATATAAATTCTTATTCATTATCTTATTCAGCTTATGATAGTTAATTATCACCCAATTAAAGCCATCATTCTTCATCACAATCAGAATAGGGCTTGCCTGGGGACTCAATGATGGAACTAGAAGCCCATGCTTCACTAGTTTACTGATCACTTCTTCCACTACTACTTCAGCCACATTTAATTCTTATATTTGGTCTCATCCCTATCAGAAAATTTTCCCCGGTGTCAACTTTGTGGATGGCATTCCTCACACATCCCAAATTGTGGTCATCCTGAACAAATACTTCCTGATACTTGTCAAATGATTTGTGCACCTCCTCCTGCTGTCTGTCTGTTAGATCAGCGAGTTTCTCTCAATTGACAAAATAGAATTATGCTTTTGGTCACACCGCCACTAATCCCATCTCATTGAGGGTCCCAAAATTGTGGAATTTCCTCAGTGCATCAGTCAGAATTAGATGAATAAATGCAATGATCTTATTATTATCAATCTTCATTGTTTTTCTCTAAAGTTTGCAAGAAGAACTTCAATTTCTCCATGGATTGGCATAATTATTTCAGGAGCGACCCAATACTCAACACTGGACTTCCTCTAGGGGCTACCAACTTCTCCATACAGCAGCTTAAACATCTCCAACGTCAATTCCATGTTGACTATGATCTAAAATCCTGTCAGTATGGTTCCCAAATTCTTGATCCTCAACGAATTTCTCAACTTTACAGGATTTTCATCAGCATTTCTTATCACTTTCTACCACCTAATTGGTATTAATTGGGACAATGCTATAATTATAAATCAGATTTATTAAATTATTCCTCCTGGTCAGTGGAGCTTCCACATATTCTGATAAACAATGGTAACTTCTAATCCAATATGGTCAATGTATTATCTTTAAAGTTACATTTAACTCCCTTTTTCTTAAAAACTCCATCCCAATCAGAATATTGTAGATTTGGTTGGCCAAAACTATTGCTGGGGTGAATACCATTAAAGATCCAAATCAGAGTGGCAAAGCGCTATACGCTCCACAGGAGATGGTTGTAATTGGCCTGGCTGTCCCATATTCTTTCTTGTTCTAAATTGGGCGAGATCTTCATCTTTTTCACCAGCTTGGTCAAGTCAATATTGATAGGTGCTCCAGTGTCAATTATCAACCACACCCATACTCAATTAACTAGTATATCAATATATGTACACTCAGAGTATTTTAAAATTGTATTTGCTGAGTGTATAGTGGCATTATTCATTAAATCAAGGGTGTGAATGATTTGCGCTGATAGATCAGGATACAATTCCTTAATTGCGCTAAGGGGAATAGAAAGGTTTGCCTCATCTAATTTGACCTTGGCCAAAACTTTCCAGATTCTCTGCAGCTCAAATCTTGTCCAGTAGTTGTTGCACATATGGCTGAGCAACTTCCTTGATTATTTTGGGTCAATCCCCTTCACACTGGAACTGGTTACTGCATTAACATCCAAATTGACCACTTGATACAGTTGATCCTGAACGTCATCATCAACGCACAGATCACTAATAAAATTTCTCCATGCAAAATATTGGGGGAATGGGGTTTATCCAAGGCTCTAGACTGTTCTTTGTCTAGGCCATGGGCCCTATTCCTGACTCCTGTGCGGGTTTGGCCTGGGTTGCCTGGACCACAATGATCTGTTTCTTTGGCTTCTTGCATTGAACAGCAAAGTGTCATTTTCTTCTGCACTAAAAACAGAATTTGTCTTTCTTATTGATCCTCTTAACCTCAAGCTTATTTACTGGCATGGTTCAATTATTGGACTCCTTAATACTCTTAGTTCCTTTTGAAGGATTTGATTTTTGCACTGGACTCAGGTTGAAGCTACTATTAAGGGGCATCAAATGTAGCTCCTAATATCTTTAAATGAACCACCATTCACAAGGTGGTAATTTCAGTAGTGACCATGGAAGTCATCTTTCAATGTAAATCAAGATAGTGCTGAAGGGCTTCTTGCAACACGATCTGTGCATCAAAATCATCCAGTACTTTTGCTCCAACCAAAATCTGCAATTCTTGGTAGAATCAATTGGCAAAACTCACTAAGGATTCATACTTCTGGAATGGGATTCCCATGAATTCCTGTTTACACTTTGACATACACGTGGGACTTCCAAATTCTCTAGTTATGGCCACCTTGGACAAGTATGACCAGCTGTTCCCCTCTAGATGGGGTAATAGTAATTTCAGACAATCAGTGTCCAAACAACTCATCTTCGTCAAAGCTTTTTGACAATTGCCATACCTGAACATTGTCATGTCAAACAATCAGCAAAACGAAGGGGTGTTATCCCAATGAAATGTGGGTAATTTCAGCATAGCTTTAAATTCCTCCAAAGATTCTCTAGCCACCCTTCTTGGTTTGGCTACTCAACTGACTTGGGGAGTAATTTTTGGGAGTCATCTTTAGATGACTGTGAATGTAAGTCCTGGGGACAAGCCCCTACAACTGGATAAGGAGCAGCATCCCTTACAGACCAAAAGGGGCCAAAGGCCCAAGTGGACCCCCTGTCGCAGTTGAGTGACCTGGCGCATATGGTTGATGAGCGAGGGTGACTGCCCTTCCTCCTAGAGATATTCAGATCTCTCCCCCCCCCTCCCCAACCCTAGTAAATTTAATAGAGGGGACCTGCCAGGAGATTATGCAGGCCAGGGGCCATGAGTGGGCCCCTGAGACCCCTCACTCACCAGGGGAAACTTACCAAAATTTTGAAGAAACAGCCAGTGCGAGTATCAGAGCCCAGTCTGCAAATTCCGGGCTAATGGAGCTGGTCCATACTGGTCAGGCCCAAAACTAGATCAGAACTCGATTCAGGTTTTAAACCAGGTTACAAGTGACTCAGACCATTTGCCCTTACCCCCAGAATGGATCTGAGAAGCTTAGATTGTATAGAAAACCAAATTGAGAGTTTGGACCAGGTTGCAGACAACTGACCACCAAGGCCACAGCTCCCCAGGATGAATCTGGGAAATATGAACCACATGAGCAGCACGACTCAAATGGTCAAGACCTGGATTGATACCATCAACCTGGTCTGGTCCCAAAAATTTGGGGAAATCTGCAAAAGTTTTTTTATTTTTGCCAAGATTTTGGGCATCCCCCCACCCCCCCACCCACCAGCCAACCAAACCCCTTCACCGATCCCCAATCATCCAATCCCTCAGCATCTCCACTATGCAATTCTTCCAATACTTAAGGCAACTGCCCTGCCAATGGGCAGTTGTTGGTTCATTCTCTATTCTCCCCGTGCTTTGCGCTAAAATAAAGCTGTATACCCCAAACGCCTTGCCGCAGACTCCACCTGTTTTCTTTTCTTGTTCAAAATTTTGCCAATTGATCCAGCAAAGTGCACTGCTGCCCAAATAATCATCCCAATTATCACTGAATGGGTCATCCAGTCACTTGACCCCGCCACATGATGGTATAACCCATCCGTGGTAAACCACCTCATTCTCGATGATGGAGTCAACTCTCCACCCATTTTCGTGTACCCATCAAATGTGAACCCATCCATTTGCTTCGCCATCAGATTTTCCAAGAGCGCTCCCCTATCGGAGTGGCCTCAGGACGCCCCCACACCAATGCCCACAAGCTTGGCCCCCTACACCTGGATCATCTGCCACTAATATCACCCACCTAAGGGCTCCAGAGTACCCCAACCAAGGGGGACTTGGCCCTAACGCTCATCGCGGGTCCGTTTCCCCTCTGACAGCACCCCTGCGATGGTGGGCCCTGTACCGCCCCTCTCTGGCACACAGACTCACCTACCTGTAACTGAAGGCCAGCAACCACAAACCCTGGAGGAGTCGTCATTCTCCCCACCTCTCCCACCATTGGGGGTTGCCCCACAAGACTCACGGTTGCCCCCATTGTAACCATCTGGTTTGCCTTGGGGCTGTAAAAATTTACTAGAGTTAATTATCATTTGTCAACCCAGTAATCTTTTTACTGCACAGGTTTGGTTTCCTTGTGCACCTCGCGTTGTAATAATATATAATTTGATAATAGTATGGAAACTATTATCCGTAGTTGAGTTAGAACTATTTTCAGGCCCAACGCTTTGGCCAATATTTCCAATTAAGAACTCGATAGTTGTACTTGTAGGGATTTGTTCCCTATATTACTGTCCACTCGATCTTTGTCAAGATCCTCCAATGGCAGTCTCCTTTGGCCCAACACAGTCAGCAGCGATTCCTTAGTCATGGTTCCCTTTGTCTCTAGATCCCCGCTTGGATCTCTACTCTTCTTCTAAGAGCCTTTCAATTATTGCCTTATGCAATAATATCCTTGAGATGGAATCTTCAACTAGATGCTGATAGTTTAACTATTACTGAATCAACAATAAAACTAATAATGTTCTAAAGTAGTAGTATGTATAAGTGTATGTGTTAATTTGTGTTTTTTATTATAGTGAATACTAGGGAATTTATAGGGGGTTCAGCCATCTAACCCCTCAGTTAACACCTTTTTGATGAAATGGGAGCCGTTGCCATTGAATCACCCTTCCTTATCTCAGCAGCAATGGTCTTCCCCATACTGGCTAGGATTCTAATGTTGGACATCCTTGAGACCTCAAACAGAAAGAGTCAGAAATGTTTCCCTAACATTTTCCTCTTGATCCAAGTGAACTAACCATAATTGGCTAGTGACCTGCTTAGGCAATGGGACTTTTTACCCATTATGGCAGGTCACTTCACCAACTGATTAATTCACTAGTTGCACGTGGCATCATTCGCCTCACAACTCATCATACATCCACAATTAGTCGGTGATGAAACCTGACCAATCCCAATTGGTACACCTGATAGTTAGTCACTATCAGATGCCCCTATTTCATTGGCCATTCCACCCTATGAGATATTAGGTATTCATCCAGATCAATCCCCACGGATACAACCAGACAAATATCCCAAAATCCCCCAAACGCAGTTCCTCCAAAATTTGGGCCAACCAATTTCTGATTCACTTTGCTTTTAGGGAATTTTCCCTTAGTCACACCAGGTAATCTAGCAGGCTGGGAATATGGGCAAAAGTCCCAACACATCCCCCTCTTGCCTAGATTTCCAGCAAGAAAAGAACTGGGGCATGTGGGTTGGGACCATCTAGTACTAAAAAAAGGACTGGGGCATGGAAACACCGCTTTGGACACCTGGTCAAATACTTCATTGGTTCAAGCAGAGTACACTCATCAATACTCAACGCTTCTCAGGATGACCTTTGGCATACAGCATTCCTCCTCTTCCTCCTCGCTACTGCCTACTCAGAGCGCAGTCCCCACGACCTCTTGTCATGCCAGCTGATTGATTTACTCATGACAATATTTTACTGAGATCTGGTTTTCCCCCCATCAGGGTATATGACCCGCTGTCATATTCAGGATTCTTGGTCCGGTGTCCTTGAATTCCTGATTCTCTCCTCATCCTAGACAGGAGACTCTTGCCATCAATGTTTGTTTCGCGGCTTGATTAAGAATAATTTTTTCTATTTGCCCTCATTATTTCGCTCATAACCTCTTGGCTGTAAGTCATTCTTAATCCTTCCCTTGGAAAGCTTATTTCATTTAATTTTATGAAAATAATTTCCCAAAATTGGAGCTTAAAGGATTGTAGAGTGCCTAATGTCAACTTCTATAAGTCCAATATCCCCCCTCTAGTCCTGCTCATATGTCAAACTCAGAATCCTGTTATCAGCAACTTCTGAACAGTCTGTCAGATTTGGACCTCTGCCTCTTCCAGCGGATGAGTCAGGATTCTTGGTGGAACCTCTTCTATGGTTCTTCCAGGACTCATACGCCTAGTCTGGCACAAGGGCTAGTCCTTCCATCAAATTACTGGAAACATTATCCAATCCTTCTGAAACCAGGCGTTCCATCATTTCAAATAACTCTTGGCTGACTCTTTCCTTGCAGTTGATCCCCGAGTTGGACTTTGAAACCCTTTTGGATTTAGCTCCTTTCACTGAGGCTCCAAACATCATTGTTGATGCTCTGGAGGTTATGCCGGTCACTTTATATTGTTTGTTTTTGGCTGGGTCAGATTTGCTCCCTGAGTTCCTCTTCTGACTCGGACAATTTTATCAACCCGCTGTGTTGGTTTCTAAGCTTTCAATCAGTAACAGGGTTCATTCTGAGCTCCCCTATGCTGAACTTCGAGCACAAGTCACTGAGGCATTGTCATTAGCGCTGAATCCCTCATATCTGGACAACCTTCTGGATTGGGATACTGCCGCTTATGCTCTCCGCTTTGCCAGCCAAGTTCTTTGAAGTTGGTTGACAAAGCTTCCAGCCTTGCCTGACTTTTATTGGTCATTCAGCTTCAGCTTCCATGAAGCCTGTAGTCATCATTTACAAGATGCAATCCACTCTTTGCATGACTACCTCTTCTCTGGAGCTTCTCATCGCTATCTTCCGTTGATGGCGTTAATTGGGGGCATGATTCAACTACCCCCTTGAGTATTCCTTCTTCGCTGCCAGCTCACATGTCTGGTGTTCTTGATGAGGCCCATCGGCAGGCACTCAAGACAAATCTTCCAGCGCCGGTGCCTTATTGGATTACTCAGAGTTATTCGCCAATTGCCTCTTCCTTTATTGCTGTTTTCCTCCCTGCTCCAGGGTTTCATGATTATCTTCTTCTGACATATCCATTTCCCTTCCCCTAGTCGCGTTTTCTCAGGTCTTGCATCTGCTCAACAAATGTGGTTTCGTGTAGGTCTCGCCCTTGCAAGTGTCTGATCGCATATTGATTTTGACGGGCTATTTCTTCCTACCATGATCCATCCTCCCTCCCCCAAGAGGCAACATAGGCGGAATCAGCCCCACACTGAGGACAACCAATAAAAATAAAAAATTTATAAAAACATATCAGTTTTTTTCCTATGCATTTTAAAAATCTTTTTTTTTCTATGGGACTTGACCTTGTTTTGGTTCAGAGGTCCATCTTTTCCCCCAAACTGGATCCTGGGCACTTAAACCTACCAATTTTCTAAGGTTCAGAGGTCCTTTTTTCAGACTTAACCATCTAGATTGGTTCAGAGGTCCTTTTTTGGACTTGACCTAATCATTAGGACATGACCAACTTAATGGTTCATTGGTCTTTTGGGAACTCTTTTTTTTATTTTTATCTTTGATCCAATGCTTTAGATATTTAGCATGTACTCAATTTACTACTCTTCCATTAAAAAGATTCTTGAGGGTGTAAGCTTTGGTCGCCACCTTGGCGATTACTTCAAATGGACCTGACCATAATGCATCCAATTTGTTTCTTCATCCAAAACAGTGCATATTGCAATAGGAGACTCTTTCTCCTATTCGATATTCTTCCAATGGCAGTTGGTTCTTATCATCCATCGATTTTGCTTGTATCTTTTTCTTTAAGTTAGTATCAAATGCTTGCAATTGCATATTGATCAGGTTACTCGTTAGTTGGTTCAGGTATTGTTCAGTACCCATCCCTGACATAGGTTCTACTACCAAATATAATATCAGCGTCAACGCGGCCTTCCTCTCATAAAGTAATTCAAACAGCATCTTTCCCATCGCTGTATGATGACTGATATCATAGGTGAACATCACCGAACTCAGTTTGTTCCCCATGCGGAAGTTCTCCCTGCGACTAGCTTCCTCAGTGTCATGGCCAGCATCCCATTGACCCATTCTACCAGTCCGTTTGTTTCCAGTCATTATGATACTGACACAACTCCCCAGATCCCCATTATTTTGTTTAGCCTCAGAATCACATGAGATGTAAAGTTGGTCCCATTATCACACAGTATAGCTTGTGGACATCCATGCCAGTATACTACTTGAACCAGGATGAATCTTGCAGTACTGGTAGCATCAACTCTAGTTAGAGTTTTCGTTTTGACCCATCTCATCAGATGATCAATGGCTACTATGATGTACTTCACTCCTCCTGTGCTCATTGCCAGCAGTCCCATCACATCAATGGACACTGTGTGCCATGAAAATCCAGGTCAGACCAGCCAGTATCCAGTTGTATTCTTGTGTGGTTTATGCAATTGGCATTCCATGCAACAAGCCAGATAATCCGTGACATCATAGTTAATTGATTCCCAGTAAGAATACTTGCAAATATGATCAGTCGCTTTTCTCAGGCCTCCATGCCTGACAACCTTATGAGCTGCTTGAACTATTGCTGCTCTTTCTAACAGTTTCAGAAATAACAATCGTTTCCTGTTTATCATCTTGAATACTTTTTTCATCCATTATCTCAGTGTTTTCCATCACTTTTCAAAGTGCACCTTGAATTTCTTGAGGCTCGTCCTCAATTCTTCCTTTGACCATTCTCTGGAATAGCTCATCCACCTGCTGATATACCAACTGGACCATTAGTAACCGCAATAAGCCATCCGCATTCTGGTGAGAAGCTCCCGCTTGGTGGACTATCTCATAATCTTAAGCCTGAAGCTTAAGTGCCCATCGGGCCAGTCATCCTTCAGGTTCCCACAAATTGTGCAGCCAATGCAGCAAAGAGTGGTCTGTCACCACCTTAAAGTGCGTTTTGTGGACATACACCCAAAACTGTTTACAGGTGTAAATAACTGCAAGGCATTCACGCTCAGTTATGATGTAATTCCTCTCAGCAGCTGAGAGTGTCTGGCTCACATATGCCACCAGATGTTCATCCCCAAGTTCATCTACTTGGCTCAGTATGGTGCGATCGCCATCAACAAAGCATCAGTTTGAATGATAAACTCCCAATTTAAATTCAGATATTTTAGAATCAGCAAATTTATCAGGTACTGGCATAATTCATCAAAGGAGTCATGGGCCTCTTCATTCCATACAAATCCTTTTTTTGGATCCTTTAATAAATGAAACAAAGGCTCAGCTATTTGGGCGAAGTCCCAAATAAATATTCTATAGTATCTGACCATCCCAAGAAATACTTGGATATCTTGGACACTCTTTGGCACAGCCATCTGCTCAATAGCTGCTATCTTCTGGGGTTGCAGCTGCAATCTGTTTGCATTAATCACAAATCCCAGGTATTCAAGCTCCTTCTTGAAGAAGTAGCACTTCTGTGGCTTGACCTTCAGGTTAGCCGCGGACAGTCTCTTAAAAACTTTCTCCAAGTGCTGAAGGTGATCAGTAAACGTTTTACTGAACACATTGATATCTCCAGATATACCAGGACACAAAACAACTTCAGGTCATTCAATATTGCATCCATGGCCCTCTGAAACATTATGGATGCATTACAAAGACCCTGGGGCATCCTAGTCGGCTGGTATAACCCCTGTGCAATGATAATTGCATAATTTTCTTGGTCTTCTTCTGGAAAGTCAATCTACCAGTATCCTGAGATTAGGTCCATCGCGGAGAAATACTTTGCTTCTCCTAATCAATCCAGCACATCGTCAATCCTCAGTAGGGGATACGAATCCTTCTTTGTAATTTTATTCAGCCTCTGATAGTCAATAACTACCCAATTTGATCCATCTTTTTTCTTTACAATCAAAATTGGGCTTGCCCAGGGACTTGACAATGGAACTAGAAGCCCATGCTTCACTAGTTTGCTGATCTCATTTTTCCACTACCGCTTTGGTGGCTTTTGATCTTTGGATCAGTCTCATCCTTATTAGTAGACTTTCCCCGGTGTCAACCTTGTGAATTACACCTTGTGCGCATCCCAAATTGTGGTCGTCCTGAGCAAATACTTCCCAATATTTTCCAAATAATTCGAGCACCTCCTCCTTCTGCCCTTCTGGCAGATCTGCGAGCTGCTCTTGATCAACTAATAGGTTGATGCTTTTGGCCGCTCTGGCTGGTAATCCCATTTCTTTGAGAGACCCAAAATCATGGAATTGTCTCAATTCTGCCATCAAGATCAAATAATAAATGTGATGATTTGATTCCTCTTGATTTTCATTGGTTTTTCACTTAAATTAGCCAAGAGAACTTATATTTCTCCATGGCCCGGCATAATTATCCTGGGAGCCACCCATGGCTCCACTCTGGACTTTTTCCAGGGGCTTTCAACTTCTCCATACAACAGCTCTGGAATCTCTAAAGTCAACCCTATGTCAACTATCAACTGTGATCTGGCCAGTATGGTTTTCTCCTTCTTTATCTGCAAAGGAATTCCCAGTTTTCTAGGATTTCCACCGGCATCTCTCATCGCTTCCTACCTACTAATTGGTACTGAATTGGTACAATGCCATCATTGTATATCAGATTAATGAAGTTATTTCTCCAGTTCAATGGAACTTCACCATTGTTTCTGGTATACCAATGGTAACATCTGACCCAGGATGGTCAACGTATTATCCTCAAAGTTACATTTAAATCCATATTTCTGTAGAAACTCTGTTCCAATCAGGATATTGCAGTTTTGGTTCACCAAAACTATTGCTGGCGCAGATACCACCAATGACCCAAATCGTAGTGGCAGCGCAATATATGCTCCACAGGAAATGGTGGTGTTCGCCCAGCTGTTCCATATTCCTTCTTGTGTTCCAAGTTCAGAGAGATTTTCATCTTCTTCACCAGCTTGATCAGCACAATATTGATGGGCACTCCGCTGTTGACTATTGCCCGCACCCTTACTCAATTCACCTGAATATCTATATATGTACACTTGGAGTATTGTAATAGAGTATTTACTGAGTGTTTGCGGCGTTATTAGCTGAATCTAGGGTATGAATGATCTGCACTAATAATTCAGGAAACAATTCCTTAATCATGCCAAGGGGAATTGACAGATTGGCCTCATCTAAGCGAACATTAGTTAACTCATCAGGATTCTCAGTGGTCCAAATCTTCTCTGCCAGTTGTCAGGCGTACAGCCGGGCAACCTCCTGAACTATCTCAGGGTCGATCTTTTTCACCCTGGCTCTGGTCACAGCGTTTATGTCCATGTTGACCACTTGATATAGCTGATCCTGCTCGTCGTCCACAAACAGATCACTAATATCAATTTCTTTGTTCATAATATCAGGAGGAACAGGTTTCTCCACCGCTCTAGACTGTTCTTTATCTAAGCAGTGGGACCTTTTCCCGAATCCTTGGTTACTGCTGTCTCTTTAGCCTGGACCAAATTAACTTGATCCTTCAGCTTTTTGCAGTGAGCGACGAAATGCTTTTTCCCGCCACACTGGAAGCAGACTTTTTCTTTCTTATTTAACCGTTTGAAATCCTCAGTCTTATTTCCCAGCACAGTTTGGTTAGAAGTCTCCTTTGCTCCTTTGCTTCCCTTTGTGGGATTTGGACTTCAGATCAGATTGGACTTGAAGCTTCTATTTGGAGCATCAAACGTTGCTCCCAAAATCTTCAAGTTGTCTACCATTTGCGAGGTAGTTATCTCAGTCATGAATACAGTAGACATCATTTGATGCAAATCACAACAGGGCTGGAGGGCCGCTTGCAAGGCGATTCTTTCATCAAAGTCATCTAACACCTTCATTCCAGCCAAGATCTTTGATTCCTGGTAGAATCAATCTGTGAAGCTTGCAAGAGACTTATCTTTATGGAATTGATTTCCAATAAATTCTTTCTTGCATTTCAACATGTGGGTTGGACTGCAAAACTCCTTTATTATGGCCACTTTAACCTCAGCATAGGACCAGCTGTCCCCCTCCAAGTGAGGTAACACCAGATTCTGGCAATCTGTGTCCAAACAGTTCATGACTGTCAACACCTTCTGATGATCCCCATATTCATTCATGGTCATGTCAAATAGTCAGAAAATACTGGGGCATTATCCTAATGGAATGTGGGCAATTTAGGTGTTGCTCTAAATTCCTCCGAATCATTTCAGACTGATTCTCTCGGTTTTGCTACTCAGCTCACTTGTGGAGTGACTTCAAGCATCATCTCTGAAATAGCATTAAATGCAGCCAGCATATTTCTTGGGGTATTCCTCTTCCCAAGTATCATTTGAGGACTTCCTTTTTCAGCATCACTGGCCATATTAGGCTCACTTGCACATCTGTGGGCTTTCAAATCCTCTATTTTTTCATTAACTTCTCAATGTCTGCACCAAACTTTCTCAAATGAACGCGATCTGCTTCACATTCTGTTTTCAGAAATAGGACCTCTCAAACAAGGTCTCCTTCTTTTCTCTTTAACAAGTTTACTTTTCTGAGTAACTCATTCCTGAAGTTGGCTACATTCTCAACTCCTTCCTCCACCTTGGTAACTCGTTCTTCCAAGGCCACAAACTCCTGGTGGTCCGCAGAGTTTAAGGCGTTCTGGTTTACTGTGGCAATCTCAGTCCACAACTTGCGCATCTCTTCTTTGTATGACATTCTTAATAAATTCTTCTACTAAACTACCCCTGTAGTGAGCACCAACTTTTAAAAATTTACTGGAGTTGTTTATCAGTTGTCAACCCAGTAATCTTTTTACTGAACAGGTTCAGTTTCCTTGTGCACCTTGCATTGTGATAATATATAATCTGATAATAGTATGGAGACTAATATCTGTAGTTGAGTTAGAACTATTTTCAGGCCCAATTCTTCAGCTGGTATTTTGATTAAATACTTGATAGTTTTAATCATAGGGATTTTTTCCCTATATTACTGTCCACTTGATCTTCATCAAGATCCTCTGACGGCATTCTTCTTCAGCCCAACATACAGTTGGCAGCAATTCCTTAGTCATGGTTACCTTCATCTCTAGATCCCCACTCATATCTCTACTCTTCTTCTAAGAGTCTACCAATTATTGCCATCTGCAATAATATTTTTGAGATGGAATCATCATGCTAGATGCTGATAGTCTAACTATTACCGAATCTACAATAAAACTAATAATGTTTTAAAGTAGTAGTATGTATAAGTGTATGTGTTAATGTGTGTTTTTTATTATAGTGAATCCTAGGGAAATTATAGGGGATTTGGCCGTCTAACCCTCAGTTGACACCTCTTTGATGAAACGGCAGCTGTTGCCATTGAATCACCCTTCCTCATCTCAATAGCGATGGTCTTCCCCATCCTGGCTAGGATTCTGACGTTGGACATCCTTGAGACCTCAAACGGAAAGAGTCAGAAACATGTCCCTAACGTTTTCCCCTCAATCCAAGTGAACCAACCATAATTGGCTAGCGACCTGCTTAGGTAATGTGACTTTTTACCCATTATGGCAGGTCACTTCACCAACCAATTGATTCACTAGTTGCAGGTGGCATCATTCGCCTCACAACTCATCATACATTCACAATTAGTCGGTGATGAAACCTGACCAATCCCAATTGATACACCTGATAGTTAATCACTATCAGATGCCCCTATTTCATTGGCCATTCCACCCTATGAGATATTAGGTATTCATCCAGATCAATCCCCAATGGATACGACCAGGTGAGTATCCCAAAATCCCCCAAATGTAGTTCCACCAAAATTTGGGCCAACCAATTTCCGATTCACTTTGCTTTTAGGGAATTTTCCCTTAGTGACACCAGGTAATCTAGCGGGTTGGGAATATGGGCAAAAATCCCAACAGGGGCCTTTGGTACATTCATAAACATTTGCTTTCCTCACATCCCCACTAAATCTCCTCTTCTTCTAGTCACATGGACCTCTGTGCCCTTGGCATTCTGGGCTCACCAGTGGGTGCTCTCACACCCCGACTGGGAGCCCAGTCTAATTCTTATCAGCCGTTTTCATGATAGTGAATGTGGTTAGCATATTTCTTGGAATAGTTGATTTCCCAACTGGAGTTCTTGGGTCCTTTCTTTGGCGTCAGTTGCCACATAGGTCTCAAATTCACATTTGAAAGTCTTCAATTCTTTAACTTGCTTTATTAGATGATCTGTCTGTAACGCCTATAATCAAACACAATCTTCTTCACGTTCAGTATTCAAAAATAAAACTTCTCAAACTAAAACTTCTTTCTTTTTCATTTAATGTCGTTACTTTCCCTAGCAACTCATTGCTGAAATTAGAGACATCCTTGACTCCTTCCTTGATCTTGGTAACTCATTCCTCTAAGGCAGCAAATTCTTGATGATTGACAGAATTCAAGGCGTTCTTGTTAATGGTTGCCAAATCCATTAAGAGTTTTCTTAACTCACCTTGTACAACATCTTGTACTGGTGTGTCCTACTCAACTACCCCCTGTAGTGAGCACCAATTGTTAAAATTTAGAGGCTTTCACTAATTGTTCATGATTGATAGCCCCTAAATTGATTAATTGGACAGGTTTGGTATGACAGATTTTGCGTTGTCTGATAATGGATGATACTTGATTGATAATAATATGAAGACTATTATCTGTAGTTGAATAGATAATCTGTTCTGGTCCAACGCTCAACCTGTATTTCTCCACAAAATACTCTTGATGTTGTCAGTAGGGACTTATAACTTATACACCTAACCTGATCCACACTCAGATCCCTAAGTTTACAGCCTTTCCTCTGGTCTTATGGAGTCTATAGCAATTCCCATCAAAGTTCAGCTTTTCTTCTAAGGATCCTTATACCTTACTCTTTACCCTGAAAAAAAATTCCCAATTAAAGTACAAGCAATAATTTTCTGAAAATGAATAGAACTAAAAAACAATAATAATTCTTCTATCTTCTGTCTTTTTTATTGTGAATTATCATGGGAATTTATAGAGCAAATTTGGCATCTAATCCTCAGTTGGCACCTCATCCATGAAATGGAAGCCATTTCCATTGAACTTCCCTTTAACGTCTCACCAGCTATGGTCTTCTATATGGTTAGTATTCCTTTGTCAGACATCCTCAAGACCTAAAATGGAAAGAGTCAGAAAACTTGTCCCTAATATTTTCCACTTGATCTAGTGAACCAACCATATTTAGCAAGCTATCTGCTTAGGTAATGGGACTTGTTACCCATTATGGCAGGTCACAAACCAACAGATAAATTTTCTTTTTGCAGGAGGCATCACTTGCCTTGCAACTTGCTTCTTAAATTATCATTTGGTTGGTGATAAAACCTGACCAATCCCAATTGATACACCTGATAGTTAATCATCAATTAATTATCAGATACCCCCATTTTGTCAGCAACTCTGCCTGATGAGATCTTAAGCATTAACCTGGATCAATCCCTGACATATCCAAACCAGGCAAATTGCCTAAAATCTCCCAAACATTATTAACCTAAAATTGGGGTCAACCAATATCCAATTCACTTGTCATAAAGAATTATCCTCTAAAGATCCATGGTAATCTAGATGGCTGGAAAGGTGGGAATAAATACCAACGCACATCTTCTCCCCCTGCTGCTTTAGTTAACCAGCTCTAGAATTGAACTTTTTGAAAAAACCTATTGTATTAATTCTTAACTTTTTATCTTTATCACCAATGAACTCTGCACCTAAATTTAATGGGCCTAACTATTTCACTAGTCTGGTAAGCAATTCTATTATCTGGTATACTTTACAAATCAAATTAAATGCTGAGAAAATTACCATCAATAGTATAGAAGTATGGTGGTACCAGACTTGAAACATTATCACTCTGGATACCTTTTTTCTCTCCTCCACAATGACAAAGATACTTAAATTTCATTTGATATAATGAACTTACTCTTTCCAATCACCACAAAGTATCTATGACCCAAAGCTACATAATCAAACACATAGATGATGTAAATCCCCAAATTAACTCCCAGAGTTTAACTGCAGCAAGATTTTAGTAGGAATAACCTTTGAACAATTGTTGCAAATATGATGACACTAAGTAGCATTTTATAAATCCAGGACAAAATGTAAATGGATATGATTATCATTCCCAATTCACTCTTAAAAATTAAACCATGTTAAGGACTCCAATATTGTTTACTTGTAATCTTAAAAGTAAGATAAAAACAGAGAATATAAATATTAAGCTGAACTTTAATCTATAGAAAACTAACCAAAGTTAGAACTAAGGAACAACCAGTCCCCAGCTACTTATTTAAAACATATATCTATATATAATAAAATATTGGAAATAATATTATATTCTTGATTACTGGGTAAAGTACTGTGATCTTGAATTTTAATTGCTCAAGAACATTTTTTGATATTCTGTTGATTGAAGATCTACCACCAACCTCTTGATTTTACTCATTCAATAATAGTACCTTAATTTTGTAATCTACACATTATATAATAGTAATTTGAACCAAATTCCAGTATAATTAAGATCTAGCCCAACTTAATTATCATTGGCTCATGTAAATTACCAGTTGATTTTCCAATCTAATTGCACCAATATGCTTTTCATATCAAAGATTATAAATGCAATTTTATAGTAATGCCTTGACTGAATACAGTTCTCCATCATTATAAATATATTTACCATCTCAGAATCATAAAAATATCATAGGAACATTAGTGACCATTTATTCTAGTTCTTTTAACTGGTATAACTGGATACACTATAGTAAAAAGATATGATATAGCTATATCTGCTTCCTCATCTGGTAAAAGCCAAGGTCTACTTTTTATATAGTGAGCTTAAAGAATGTACCTACTGTACAAGATAAATATCCTGGGACTGTCTAGCATGCTATCTCATAGACTATAAGTTATTTTATAGCAAATATAGCATATATTACTAATTCTTTTGATGACTTAGAAATTGCATATCTTATATTACTATCAAATAATAGTCCTGGACTATCTTGTGATTGTTGCAGGTTGGGATATATATTCTTTTTTTGCACTGCAGATGAAATTAAGCTTTGAGACTTTTAGGCTATACTATTTTTGTTTGCTACATTTAAAAATAGTTACTATATGGAAGAGTCTTTCACTTTTTATCTCTGATTGGACAATATAATAAAGACAGATTTGATTTATTAATCCTAACAATCATTTAAAAATAAAAATTTAACAAGCTAGGAAGACCATGGGACTGACTCTATCAAAAAGTTAATAAAAGAAAAGAAAAAGAAAAAATATATAAAGGAGCCCTGACTTCCTAGGACAGTATTCTATCTGACACCATCCCTGTAATCAGGGGTAGGGTTAGAGGACATGGTAGGTAGATCTGAGGGCCTTGGGGTGACATCTGATATTGTATGAGTGGGAGTATTAGTCAATAGGAACTAGACAGTTCTCTATGTATGGATCTGGTGGTGCCATTTAGGAGGCATGATTCCAAAGAACTAATACTGGAAACTTATGAGTGAGATGACAGTGGAAATGTGCCAGTGCTTTGGCCTTGGTGGGGAAAGCCTTGTTGATAGCTTCCAAAATGATAGTATTGATTGATCACAATGCTGTGGCTGCTATCAGGGCTTAAAGCGTGGTTGGAATTGGTGAAATCGCCCACATGGCAAATGGATCTTAAAGTGATACATGAAAATAAAGGGTAATTTCTTATAATTAGCTACATAAATATGGAGTTTCCTATAAAAATTTGGCAGGTAAACTTTAATATAATACGAAATAAGAACATAACTTTAATAGAGCCAAAATATGCTATTGTACCTTTCAATAAGCTAATAAATGGATACTTTAATTTTATAAAGGACTGACTAAAAGCTATAAAAATTAAGCTATTTGAAAGTTAAACTAAATCCTGTGGTATTTATCTTCTGATGATTTAAAAATATCGTTCGCTTAAGACTGGCCTAAATTCATTCTACATATTAGGAGTAGCTTAATTCAGTGGAACAAGTGATACGCAACTATCTTTGAATACAATTAAGTCCTATCGCTCAAGCTTAACCGCTTTGCTCTATGGGATCAGCAAGTCGGACATTAGGTTTAACTACTGGGCTAGTCTTCAGCTCCGGTTTTATTTACGCGCTTAAGAGAAATATAGCTAAAGACATTGCCTCTCAACAAGAACGCCTCAAAGATGTTGAATTTCAACTAGAAACTGCGCTTTTATCAGAAAGTAAGCAGGCTGAAATCAAGGTAATTTTTAGCATATTTTCTTTATTTTCAATTTAGCTTTAAACGTTGACAGGGTTTATATCTTACTAGCGTTTAGGTAAGAACCTAAATTTATTACTTTAGGATACCCGTCCTTTATACAGAGAGGTTTATACACGACCCTACCCTTTGGATTTACTAAGCTCAGGCAACAATCATCTTAAGCAAGTTCTTGTCCCACAGATGAAAAACGATTGGAATTCTCGGCTCAGTGTTCTTGCTAATTTACTAGGCAACGTTACCCTTGACTTTAAAAATTGGTCTTTTAAATGGTGAGTTGCACTAAAATTTTCTCTAGTATTTTGAAGTTTAGTGGGCAATATATGAACATTTTTGGTTTTGAAAATAAACCTGAAGGTGTATATATTTTTTAGTTGGTTGTGAAAACTATATCTTAATTACACTTCAGATTCTTATGAATGTATGTTAGGTTAAAAAACAACGCTACTAGTTGTTTGTCACTATTTTATTTTTTTACGTTTGACTTAGCGTTCAACTTTTTAAGTGATCTCAGTATTTTATTTAAGTTTATTATTACCATATTTATATTTAGTTCTTACATCACAAAAGTTTTATACCGATAAATCATTAGGGTACGAACGAGTTTACCTTTTTTTAATTGAAGTTCCCAAACTTAAAAATGAAATATTAGGTTATTAATCATTTATAATTGAGGAGTTCAGAAGTAATAAAGCTGTTGCTTATTACAATTTAATGCTTTTACGGTTGGGTTTTTATTACTTTCAAATAATTTGCGCCGCTTTGTTTATTTGAGTGAATGCGTTTCTTTTAGTTACATTTTTAAAAAAATTTATTTAGCTCAAAATGAGACGTTCAACCCTGCTATATTTGCAGACTCTCTAAGAGCTTTGTTTGTATTCTTAAAGATTTTATCTTAAATAATACTGGATATTTTATTACACAATTTGAATGGAGTGCGGTATAATTTTCAAGAACTATTATAAAGGGTTTCCAAATTAGGACTGGTTATTTTTACCTTTTCCAGTATTTTACAACTTCTTTCTTGTTCAGTTTCTTTTTGTTGTCTTTAAACACGCTTTCTTTTTATGTTTCGTCTTGATTTGAACAAAGAGTTCTTTATAGTATTTGGTATTTAAAAGCAAAAAAAGCTTCGGTATAAAAGTACCCGCAAACCTCGTTTTAGAAAGTATTAGTTATAACATGCCACCATTTTTAGTATAGATTACATAACTTCATTTTAAATGCAGCGTGTGTGTTTAAATCATTTGGCTTAAAAATATGTTTTTATGGCGTGTCTTAAATTTTGAAGAATTTAAAAATGTAAAATTATTTCTAATTGCTGAAAAATTAAGTCAAATTAAAAATGGATTATAAAAATTCTGACTGCCTTTAAAAATCAGGCCCTGTTTATAACTGATTTGGTTCAATCCTAGGTTTATGAGAATAATTTTTTTGAAATTTTATATTGGCCACTAAAAATTATTTGATAACGGAATGGGCATTTAAAGTTTTGCCATTTAGTTGTTACAAAACAAAAACTAAACGGTTTTTAAAAAATTGAGCCCAATACCACAATCAGGAAGAAATTAAGCTAGGGTACAATAACATTATTTATATCCTTCACATCAAATTTATATGTCATGCAACTTTTGTGTGTTCTTTATGACTCAAGGTTTATTAGACAGATTTTGATATAGTTTTTATTTAACATAGTTTTAAGAATTAATTAGACATACTTTTAATATTTATTGGAGGTGGGCTAACCAAAGGATGGGCACTATCAAAGCAAGGAAGGATTATAGAATAATAGACATAAAACTCATTGGGTGGAACTTCAGGTGATGTAAGTTTTCTGATTTCTTTGGAACTTTTATTTGTGATATCTTTGACAATGTAATGTTTCTAGCTGATTAGCTTGACTCTTCACCAATAGAAGTCTACAGCTGGCACTCTAGTATGCATGCAGAGGGCAGGATTTAACCTGCACTTCCAGTATGGTAGTCAGATGCACTACCAACTGTTACCACCCCCTTCATATATTTAATAATGATATATAAAATAATAAAGAATGCTAAATAAAAATTATGTCACAAAAATAGAATGATTATATCATTAACTCAAGCAAAATAGAGTTTTGTAATTCTATAACTAATCCTTTTGGTTGGTAATTATGAGAAAGTTGAAACAGTAGTAGATATAAAGTATAGTTAGAAAACTGTTAATAAAAAAGCAGCACACTCGAAAACATAAAAATATATAATTATTTGTGAGGATTGCTTATTTTAGCATAATCACCTCAACATGTAAAAACTAGTTTAAGTTTCATTTTTGTAGGAGGACCAGGATTCAATTTAGCTAGAAAAGCATATCTATCTATATTTTCTACTTAATAAAACTCTAACATTGACTGACTGACATTGAGTAGATAGGTTCAGTCTATTTAAATGAGTGGTTGAAAATTACAAATATATTGAATAGTTCACTAAATTACTCACCCAAACTAGACAAAAAGCAATAGATGATTAACAATTAACCTTAAGGCTAACTTAAAAATGCAGGTTCAATTCCCAGCTCAAACTTTTATATCATTTAATTTACTTACATAATTCCATTAAGTTTTTGCATTTAATTTATTTCATTCAATTTATATATTTAATATTATTTTATTAAATTATTTTTTGTTCCATAAGCTTTCAGAAGTTTACTTATTATAACTTATATTAAATTATATAAATTGAATTAAAAAGCCAAATACTCTTAGTAAACCAGTGTTGGATTTTAGGATCTTTCTAAGCTTGCTGTTGTTAATGAGGCCTAAACTCCAACAACTGAGGAGGGTATCCATGGAAGATAAAAAATAAATAAATAAAAATTATAAAGTTGAGGTTTTTTTATAAGTTTATTGAGTCCCTAAGGGGATAAGAGAAAAAATGTACCATCTTTTTTTTTAGTACTAGATGGTCCCAACCCAAGGGGGGATTCATCGATGTTTATTGAATTATGCCTGGGCTCCTAAGAGCCTGAGGTGAGGGAAGGGGAGGGAGGAGGCATCGAGAAAGGGAGGGGGTTTGCGCGCCAGAGCCGTGCTGCAGTGACAACTGAGCGGGGGAGGGTTGGCAACATAGTGCAGACCTTCAGGGCCATCTCAAAGTGTACCTGAAAGTGGGTGATCATGTGTGGAAGGGTCCACACCTGCTGGTCAAAGGCAGCACGAAGGAAGGAGTTATGGATGGTCCAGATGGCTGTGGCATAGGCGAGGACACGGAGGGGTCGGTGGCAACCAGGAAATGTCTGCTCAAACATGAGGTCTTGCACAGGGTGTCCAGACCAGGGCTGAGCATGGAGGAGCGCGCGGGCCTTTGGCCAAAATGCGGTGACACCTGGACAGGTGAAAAAATGATGGAGGTGGGAGTCAATAGGCTCCACACAGTGGGGGCAGCTTTGGTGCTGGAAGGTAGGGCCAGTCTGGTCCCCTGTCCTGTATGAACAGTGGAGCACCCTCCATAAGGTGTTGGACACCTTTGCTGACAGGATGGGGTGATAGACGTCCTTCCACAATTCCTTAAGGTCAAATCTCACGGAGGGAGGGAGGAGCTCAAGGAGTCTTGGGCGGATGGGAGGACGATCTTGGGGGTTGAGGCGAGTTGTGACAACTTATCCATTGTGCACAATTGCATGGCGACGGGGGCTGAGGCCAGGGCCTTCCCTTCTGTATGGGAAGGCATGGTGGATCCGCGCGCCTACTCGTTTCAGGGCGAGGAGAGCCTGGTTCCAGTAGGGGGATGAGGATGGTTTTAGGCGATGGCCTGGGTGGTTTGTGAGCCACTCCCCTAATGAGGTCAGAGATGCTCTAGGAAGACCCAGAGCTGCTGACACTGACTGGCGGAGGGCGGGCACCCATTGGGGCATGGGGGTCGCGTCCCAGCAGACAATTGGCCATAGGAACTTCAGGAAGATTGTGGTGGCGTAGGATCGCGTGTCCAGAAGCCCTAGGCCCCCTTCATTGCAGGGTCAGGCAATGGTTGAGAGGGCCATTGGTGGATGGTTTGAGCCCCAGATCCAACAGCGGAGGATTACATTGAGCCACGTATAAAAGGCATCTGTGAATGGGCAGACGTGCGCTAGGAACCAGACTTTGGAGAGGAGAAACACATTGGCCATCAGAGCTTGACCCTAGGGGGTGATGTGCCGCCAGTTCCAGCTGGCAATCCTGGAGTTAACTGCTGCAAGGAGCAAGTCCTCATTGTCTTTTAGCGCAACTCCTTGTTGGTTGGTGAGAACGCCCAGGTGACGGAAGGTACCGCGCTCAGGTTCAATACCAAATGGTGGGGGAAGGTGGGGGAGCCGACCTGTACAACTGTTGTCTTGGAGGTGTTGACCATGGCGTTGGACGCCTTGGTGTATCTCTCAATGGTCACAGCAGCGAGGGCAACATCCCCAGGGCAGCCAAATGCAATGGCAGTGTCATCTGAAAATGCCATGGTGCGTGTGGGGGCTTTACCTGGGACCAGAATCCCTGTTAGCTTGTCCTGTAAGGAGACCAAGAGGGGGTCAAGGGTGATATTAAAAAGGATAGGGCTCAGGGGGTCCCCTTGCCGGAGACCTTGTCCAACTGGTACTGCCACTGTAAAACCCATTGGCGCCAGGACTCTGGTGTGGAGCTGGTCATAGAGCGCTGATATCCAGCGCCTAGCTGCGGGTGGGAGATGGAAGCGGGCCAGGGAAGCATCAATATACTTCCAGGCTACCCGATCATATGCTTTCTCTATATCCAGGAGAGCCACAAAGCCATTCACCTTACGAGAGTTAGCAGTCAAAGTCACGTGAAGGTCATTATAGTTGTCCCATAACGACCTCCCCGGAATAAAACCGTGCTGGGATGGGGAGAGGCGAGGTGACACCCATTTGGTGATGTGGTTGGCCAGAAGCTTCGTGAAGAGCTTGTGGTCTGTGTTGATCAACGCTACGGGGCGCCAGTTCGCCAGATTCTCACGGTCTGACTTCTTGTGAATGAGGGTCGTGATTGAGCCTCTGGAGTCGGGGAGGACCTCGCCATTCACCAAGAGTGCAGCGAAGAGGTCGCGGAGGGTTCTGGCTATCACTGCAGGTTCCAGAAGGTACACCTCAAAGGGTATTCCGTCTGGGACTGGGGCTTTAAGCCGTGGGGAATTCAGAAGGGTTTCCATCACCTCCTGGATGGAAATAGGCGCCAGTAGAGCCTCATCAGCCCGTGGGTCAATGGGCGGCTCTGGAGCCCGCCACAGGAAGTCTTGGATGTCCGATGGGTCCACCTGGGTGGCATGGAAGAGGCTGGAGTAGAAGCGGTGTAGTTCCTGCGTGATTTCCTCCTTATCTGAAGTGGTTGTAGTGCCAATCTTCAGTGCAGTAATATCCTGCGCTGTTGACCGGGCTTTCTGTTTCTGAAAGAAGAAGCGGTTGGGGCGTCCCATTGAGCATAGTAATGAGATGTTGTAAAGTTTGCTGCCCGTTCTTCCTGCAGTGTGAGCTCCAAGTTGAGTGCTTCCTGCGCCGCTTACCAGTCTTCCAACCATCTGGGAGAGGGCGAAGGTTGGCAGTTTCGCTCTAGATGTCTGATTCTGGCTTCCGCCCTTTTGACTCTGGCGCGAGCTGCAGTCATCTGGGCTTTGGCACAGTTGTAAGCAACGCGGGTGATGCCCTCCTTGGTCACCGCCCATCTAGCCTTGTGGTCAAGCAGGTGGGGTGGGGGGAGGTGAGAGTCTCCCGTATGGTCATAAACAGCTTCTCCTTAGTGAAGGGGTTGTTGAGAAGAGCTGGGGCAACCCTAGGCCAGAACCTACGCGACGGTCTAAGTGTGGTGGTGAGGACAACGGTGAGTGACCTGTGATCACTCAGATGGTTGTCACGAGAGATGGGAGAGGAGACGCGGCCAATTAGCAGGGGGCCAATCAGTGCCATATCTATGCGTGACGCTGACTGGAAAGCTCCTCCATCATACTGGATCCTAGTTATGCAACCTAGGCCAGACGCGGAGGGTGGAAGCGCATCTATAAAGCCACTCAGGCGAAGGAAATCCTGGAGGCGACTTGATCCAGGGCATTCCTTTGCTGCAGGGGGTAAGAGTCACGGACGCGACTTATGGTTGTGTTGAAATCTCCTAAGAGGACTGTATTCCGTGGGAGATTGAGTTGGAGGAGCTCTTCCAAGAGCCGATTTTGCTCCTGACCTGCATTAGGCAGGTAGATGCTTGCAGCGAAGAAGGAGAAGTCAGGAGTGGTGAGTTTGGCCAGTATGAGGCGGCCACCTAGATATTGTGAAAAAGAATGGGTTTTAACCCGGGGATTCAAAACAATAAGGGCGGCATGGT
Organism: Massospora cicadina; assembly: GCA_022478985.1. Classification (NCBI taxonomy): domain Eukaryota; kingdom Fungi; phylum Entomophthoromycota; class Entomophthoromycetes; order Entomophthorales; family Entomophthoraceae; genus Massospora; species Massospora cicadina. The sequence continues at coordinate 44,253 of JAKSZP010012443.1, forward strand.
TTGTCCAGAAGGAGTTGCCTCCAAACTGTTCATTCCATGCAGATTGTTCGTGGGGAGGATATGGGGCTCCTGGACAGCAGCGATGTCAATTTGTGCTGATCTGAAGTTTCGGAGGAGGCGGGCTCTCCGCTTAAAGTCCTGCAACCCATTTGCGTTGATGGATTGCAGGGCCAGGGTGCTGCCATGGGGACTCATAGCTGTTCCCCTCCATGTCCTGGGGGTTGCCAGCGCTTAAACCTGCTGCTGTGAGGCGGCTAGTTTTGAGTCCTTTAGCTTGACTATTAGCTGCAATCCGTGAGGAGCGTCGAGGGTTCTGAGGGGAAGAGAGAGAGTGGGGGCGGAGGACCCAGTAAGCCAGCCTAGGATGCTGCCCCCGCTCTGTTGCAGGGGAAGGACCTGAGGGTGCTCAACGGCGACCTCCGCGGAGTCCCCATTTGATGAGTCTGAGTCCATATTCACTTCCTCCAACACTGCAAAGGAGCCGCGTGAAAAGGACTGTGGGGTTGGGGTAGGACTCTTTGAGGTGGCACTTCTACCGCAGGCCGCGGGTTGCCAGTCCATGCTGGTGGGCATAGCTCCATTGGGAGCTGAGGGTTGATGCGATAAATCGCTGGTGGAGGTTGGTGGGGGTGCCGCGGAGCCCTGAGTGGGGGTGGCTGACGAGGGGCACCCTGTGGGAGATGCCTTGCGCTTGGTGAGAGAGAGGGAGTTGACTCTGGGAGATTAGAGGGGGTGCCCATTGAAAGGGGGCATGAGCGCGAAGGTATCCCATACCAATAGTGGGGTTAGCTGTTTCAACTGCTAGGCGTAAGGCCTCAGGGGACAGGTCTTGAACGGGAACCCATTGTGTGAGTTGTGGAATTGCTGCTGCAGCCACGTGGGATCGTTTTTGGCCTGGTTTAGGCCCCTGGGTGGTGGCTAAGAGGGCTTGTTTTCGATCTGTGCAGCCACTATACAAGTGTCCAAGGGCGTTACACCATGAACACCGGGGGCGAGCCTGATCAGGGTCGACAAAAAAGATCTCAGGGCATGCCCCAACTACCGCCACACGAGGAATAATCTCAATGTTGCGGGATACAATGGGGGAGGGGATAAAGACGCCCTAGCAGTGCGAGCTCTTTGAGTGGGAGCATAGTAAGAGGGGACGCTAAAGTCCACTGAAAGAACAGACCCAAACTCCATTAAACCACGATGGAGTGCCAGTTTAAGAGACTCAGGATCAACAGTCGTTGGTAGGTTGGAAAAAGTAACCCATGAAATTTTCTCCAGGTGAGAGCGTGTGCGGGAGATGTGAAGAGATCCGCGTGGAATAATGACCTGGAGGGTGGCAGCATGGTCAGCAAGGGCAGCTTCAGTGAAGCCCACATCGATGTAGTGGCCCTCCACTGATTCATGGATGGTGGTGTTAATTGGGAATGTCTCCGCAATCGCTGCAAAGTATGAGAAGTAATCCTCTGTATAGAATTCAACAGGGTTATGCCCATAATAAAGGCGAATTGCGTGGGAGAGGGTTGAGCGAGGTAGAGCTTTTTGCGCTCTAGTTTCGGCCCATTTCTTCTTAACATCAGAAATAAACGCCACTTCACGGGGATCAGCTTTGGGTAGCGTTGGTGCTAGAGGTTTTTGCCACGCTCCAGTGGCTCCTTTGGTACGTTTGTGTTTGCTTTGGGCTGCAATTGCGGGTTGAGTGTGAGCTAGTGGTTTAGACAAGTTTGCAGAGTTCCCTTGTTGCTGGAATGTTACAGCAGTTGCTGGCGTCATATTAAATTGAGGGGCGGTTTGTTGGGCCTTGCTAAATTGGGGAGGCCCATCCAGATTGGAATTACTCCAGCCAATTGGGAGGAGGGAGATGTTTCATCACCATCCCAATCTATTTGGGTAAATTCAGCCCGAGTATTTGCTGTGATTTCGTGGGCAAAACTCACTGGCTGATTGGTAAATTGGTCGTTTTCAGCATATGGAGATAAAGTGCCGACTTGAAAAGTGCCAATTATGGGGTTTAAATGGGACGGGTGAGATTGGAACTGGTGTGAAGTTCCAAAATCTGAACCATATAAATCCCCATTGGGAAGAGTAGATTGTCCCAATTTGGTGCTTAGTGAACCAGAATGTGCGGCTAATCCAACCTTACATCCGAGGGTTTGGGGGCCAGGTGATTGTTGGGCCTCGCTAAATTGGGGAGGCCCATCCAGATTGGAATTAACTCCAGCCAATTGGGAGGAGGGCGATGTTTCATCACCATCCCAATCTATTTGGGTAAATTCAGCCCGAGTATTTGCTGTGATTTCGTGGGCAAAACTCATTGGCTGATTGGTGAATTGGTCGTTTTAAGAATATTGAGATAAAGTGCCGACTTGAGAAGTGCCAATTACGGGGTTTAAATGGGATGGGTGAGATTGGAACTGGTGTGAAGTTCCAAAATCTGAACCATTTGAATCCTCATTGGGAATAGTAGATTGTCCCAATTTGGTGCTTAGTGAACCAGAATGTGCGGCTAATCCAACCTTACATCTGAGGATTTGGGGGCCAGGTAGCTGGGTATCGCCCCTCATGGAGGGAGTCAGAAACACGGCGTCAGCAATAATAGATGGGGCTGAATTAGCTGACACAATGGGGGAGGTGAATGCCTGGATGGGCTGAGTTGCATTCAACTGAGCAGACGCCATTAAAACAGCGTGAGTGATGGCCTCCTTGGTTGGAGGGGGCCCAGCGGGTTGGTGGGAGGCAGCGCACACAGAGCAGTTAGGCGTGCAGGTTGCAGAAGTGCGATCAGGTGAACTGGCGCTAGTTGGAGTAGCTCCAGGTTGGGGGGTGGTGCCTGCTTTCATGGCTGCTGTTTGAGAGCGGGTGATTCTGGTTGACCCTGAGGTGGGTAACTGAGGGTTGCTTCGTTTGGGGTGGTGCTGGCTCGTTTGGCATAGCCTGCGGGTTCTTTTGCGGGGTTTCCCGCCATATTTGCTAATAGTTTTCGTAAATCTCTTTAGTGGAGCTAAATTTCAGGACGAATTGATTTTCGAAAAGTGATGCTTAGCAGAAAGAGAATGATAAAAAAATGTACCATCTTAATATTGGATCATTCGCTATTTAACTTATCAAGGATCAAAGGAAATGCAACAATAGTCTTAGAATAGTTTAGACTAGTCTGAATTAGGTAATATAAAAAATAGCCTATCAAAACTTGGAAAATTTGCTTCACTTTGGCTGCACAATAGATGGGGAGATATTGTTTGGCAAAACATACCTGTGAGGTAACAAATTGATAAATTTCAGCCAAACCCATTAGCCAGAACTATTTCATCTTGAGGGATCTATGCCACACCTATAAAAAGTGGTGGTCCCCACTTAGGTGTTTGAAGTGAATTGGATGTGTCAGGGGGAGAAACCGCTGATGGACTCCCCAAGTTCCCTCACATGGTCAGTGCAATTTGATTGCCCAACTTCATGCTAATTGTCCATTTACTATTCATAGTAGTTGTCACAATTCTGATATGACTGGAAGATAATTGTGGGACCGCTAGGGTGGATTAGGAAGAATCTTCTGAAAATGATATCAGTTACAATTATTTGAGTGCCTTGAGATGAGGTGATATTGGGATATAATGGGTTTATTATTGGATCACCTCTAAATAAGGCAATGTTGACATTTAATGAATACAAATTAAATTGCCTACAATTAGGGTGATAGAGAATTTGAAAAACAAGCTAAATCAAGGAGAATCGGTGGAACTGAATAGTCCAAGCTATGAGAGTGTATCATTCAAAGCTGCTGTAATATAAGTGAGATGGGCAATTAAGAGGAGGTTGTTGTTAAGTAGTTGAGAGTAAGCAAAACAGCGAGAGTCCGCTGTATTTATTATATTGAATAAAAGAGATTGTGGGAGCAAGTGCTCCATATTTATTAAAAAGTTCATTCTGTTGTTTTAAGGACGACGATCATCACATTGTTGGTCCTAATTGCTCAGTGGATTGAATCCTGTGCAAGAATCCTATGGCGTATCTCATTATATACCGCAACTCTATAACAGTTGTGCTTACTACAGGGGGCCCATTGATCAGTTATAAAAATAATAAAACTCAGTTGCCTGCTATGTTGCAGTCCAGTTGCTTAGATAAGGAATCTGCACAAGTCGCTGGGCCCATTGCATATGAGGAATTGAAACTTGCATTGGACCTGTGCTCAAAAGACAAGATGAGCTGCTCTAGGAAGTTTGCAGTGAAAAGCTGCCGCCATTTGATCATAATGGAAATATTCATGGGTTCTTTTGATGATTTGAGTTTGCAACTGAAGGATCCTAAGACCAGTGAGGGGTGAAACTGTTGATCTCAACCTTGGATGTCAGAAGTGCTGATCAATTCGTTTATTACCTTCCAGATAGTTCTGTTACTTACCAAGAAGTTAAGGAGATGGTGCTGCGGTTGTTTGGGTAGAGCTGTAAAGATGTTGCAGCGGAAAGCTGAGTTCTTGACCATTAGGTTTCAGAGAAATGAGACCCTCACCACATTCACTGAGCGATTTATGGTGGAAGCCCATGTGTTGATTGGGGCAGGGATTTTATCTGAAGTTGATGTGTGCATTGCTATATCCTCTGCGGTGAAGCCATACCCTGAGCTTTACAACGTCATGGCCCCATTGTTGGAGGATAATGTACCTCTTCTTAAACTTGTTCAGTTTCTACGTTGCTTAGCTGTAACTTTCCAACCACCCAACATTGAACAGATTCACACTGTTGCCGTTGCTGACCCTAATTATGTGGGGGGAATCAACCAGTTGGTTCAGGTTTCACCAGGTTACTCACTGCAGTCCAACGTCCATCCCATATCTACTGATTGACAACTGACCAACAACCGCTTTACCCTAAATATGTTGATTGACAGCAGGCGTTCTACTGATATGGGTCTGGTTGTGCCAATTGTCTTCAGAATACCCTTCCAAGTGGGCCAACCTATAATAAGCACAGACATAGGACCTATGGAGTAAGTTGTTTATTTACAGTCGCACTGGGCATATGGGATGATGGCGCCCTAATTGATGGATCCCTTACATACAAAAGGATCAAAGTTATCAGGGAAAAGTCAGAGCGGAGTAGAGATGGTACTCTCTACTTCTGCTATCTCAAGTTCATATGTCCCACCTGAAGCTACTGTATTAATTGCAGAAGAAGCCTCCCAGTATGAAGATACCTTCCTCTACCAACAGCCAGTTGGGGAAGTAAATGTGCTGCCTCAAACACAAGTCAAAGAAATGGCAGACACAAGGTTTCTGGAGCAGACAAAGCCTTATGCTTGTCAAATGTTTGACCAAAGTCCATCAGACCAGCTAGAACTGTTTGCAAATACGTTGTCTCTAAGAGGAGTAGAGGTCGCCCTTCCAGTGGACGCTATTATAACAGAGTACCCTACAGTTGGTGTGGGTATTATAAGTTTCCTGGGAAAACGTGAACCACTGAATGTACATGTATTAAATAGCCAGAATTCATCTTACTCGGAGTGCACTTACTGTGACATTGTGGTAGCCAAAACCTGAGTACAAGCTATAATTGATACTGGCGCTCCTGTTAATATTGTCTCCACTAAGTTGGTGGCGAAGTTATCTTTAAAACCTGATCTAGACCATCGGATGTGTATGGGACTGATGGAGTGGAAACCACAGTCTCTGAAGAA
>JAKSZP010012444.1:0-49769 GCA_022478985.1 Massospora cicadina
TCCTATCACCAATTTTTCTCATAGTTTTGAAAAAGGATGGGGAAGAAATGAAAAAAATTGGGAAGGGAGCTGGCTTTTGGGGGACCCGTGCCTGCATCGATGCAGTAAAAACCTCTTTTCCCCCCCTTTTTAAATTAACCCTGAAAACCCACTGGTGCACCTTTCTTTTACTTGTGTGCTTGCTCTAAATTTTTTTTGTTTTACATCAACTTGCTCAATACTGTTGAGTAATTGACGGGGCCCTAACCATTAGTTTTTTGATGGGGTTTTTAATAATGTTAGATCCCAAAAATTTTATTTTTGGATCATTTTGATATAAAGGAAGGACCAGGTATATTCAAGCTTATGAAAAAGCTTGGGATCCCGGCCCCTAGCAATTTCACTTAATTATATTTGACTTTTTGATGACATAGGTTTTGAGGCTTTGGGGGGTTGGACTTGGATTAAGTTTTAATTAATGACTCAGGCATGTGGACTTTGTTGGTCTATGTCAAAATTAGTTTTTAATGTTGGTCGAGTTTTTGATCAAATTAATTACTAATTAGTGATATGAATCGCCTTGGTAAGTGCTGCTGATTGCACATGAAAGTGAATTGGTTCAGCTATTTTGAAGACATGATGAAACGCCATCTCAAGATCGATGACAGTGTTTACTCTGACCCTGAGGCTGAGCATGATGCCCTGAGTCAAAGTATTTTCAGACGTTCTTACAAATTTTTTACGGGGCCAAGTCCCACTGAAAGTAAAAAAACCTTGGGTGGTTTGGTTAACATTTCCCCTATAAATAACCCTTAAGTTGACACTAAAAAGGGATATATTCAAAAACTGGACTTGTTTAAAATTTTAAATTTTTTAAACTTTTTATGTTTAGAACTTTATGTATTAGTTGGCTTTTACTTGGGATCAGTAAGATCAGGGTGGCATGCCATCGTCCAAGAAAAAATAAAGGGAAAAATATGAATTAAATACTCCCAAGTTATAAAAATTTAATCACCATCCTGTCTGTTGTCTTCCCAAATAGAGGGCTAAAAACGAATTACACCCGGGAAGAACCAGCCACGGAAAAAGCCCAAAATTCAACAAATGGCGCTCATGGCTAAGACCAAAAAAGAGGGCCGAAATTCAACTTTTGGGAGCGCCCAAATTTTTGCAGATGAAGGATGAAAAAAGGGGGAAAAATTAAAAAATGATCTAAAAAATTTGATGATATTGATGCTATAAAGGGAGTAAAAACAAAAATCCCCCAGGGAGAATTGAACCAGTGCAAGAAGGCAATAAAAGAAAAGGACCAAGTGATCTCCACCTTGCAGCTACAAGCTACTAGCCTGAATGAAGAAATTGAAAAATTTAAAAATTTAAAAAACCAAAATCATGCCAATTGGGAAAACAAAACAATGAGCGAATTTAGTTCTGGATGACGGGCATTGTCAGTGTGCTACAACTCATTTGACTGGTAATTCTTCCAAATATTATGAGGATGAAGCTTCAGAAATAGCTACCAAAACGGACGCTGGGCCATATTGACAATCGCCTAGCAAAATGGTTGTTTTTGGCCCAAACCCCTATCACCTCAACCCAGGATCCAATGCCCAAACCCCCTAGTAGGGCCTGGCTCTAGTCAACCTAGAAATAATCATAATAACCAGGAAGGGGGAAGCAATAATTATAAACCAGCAAACCTGCCGGCCTTTGACAAGAATGGAAATATTCCCCCACTTTTTTGTAAAAATTTTTGGAAATGGCCCTGCAAGGGGCCAGCGACCCAACAAAGTAGCCAATGATTAACTGCTTGGATGAGTGGAGCATTGAGTTGATTATGCCTCACATTAATGAAAATCCGACATATGCCAAAGTCAAGGAGGCCTTGCTTCAGAATTTGGAGGCCCAGAACGGATGTTTGCCCAAAAAACCCAATTTTATGAACATCAGCTTTAAGAAAGATGAAGCAATTGACAAATTTGCGGATTGATTCTATTGTAAAGGCTCCAAGTTCTCTTGGGGCCCGCGGGCTATGGTCAATTTTGATGCCAATATTGCACTAGAGCATGCAGAAAACCCTTTACCCTAATCTATCAAACACTCTATTGCCTGTTTTGTGCAAAACCTTGCAACATCTGAATTGATTTTGACTATTTATGCAAATGTTAAAAAAATATGGCCCTCCTGTTACTGGTTACAGTTTGGGGAAACCCGCTGCCTTTGCTGGAAAGTCCTTCAAAACCAATAAGAAGATTGACACCCCATGGCCAGTGAGTAAAATTTTTTTTGGGTTTTAATTAAAATTTTGAAAAGGGTCACTATGCTTCCCTATGCCATCGGAAATGTCAACAAGTCCTTCCCAATACCATGCAGGAAGAGGGAAAAAAAAGCACAGTAGATGTGGGAGGGATCTATTGTGCCTAAGACACTAGTCCCAAAATCAACAAGAAAACAATAGCCATGGGGCCTTGATTGACAATGAAACCCCAACCCATTTTAGTATTGAATGAAGATTCCTTGAACGTACATGCGGAATTTCGCTCCCAGAGTAATGTTGTCACACCTGAAGTCTCTGAAGTAGTTGTTTAAACCATATGTGCAACAAATACTTGAGAATATTTCAGCTGAAGGCTGAGCAATGAAACAGATACCCCAAGCCTAAAAAGGGTCAATATAGCAATGGAATTAATACATTCATCAATGAATGTCCCAGTTTTTTGAATATTTCCTAAAGCACACTTTTAACCCCCCCCCTGGATTTTTCCCCAATTTTTCACTTAGTAAACTCTATTGATTCTTTTTACTCTGAGTGCACTTACATGGATATTCTGGTCAAAAAGGGTTTAAAAAGTTGTGAAATTGTCAAAAGTGGAGTACCTGTAAACATTGTTTCCACGAAGTTGGTTAAGAAATTGAAAATACCCTCCCGGACATTGACCATCATCAAGAATATGGGACCGCAGGCCTTAACAGTACAAAGGGAGGAAAAAGCTTAAAAGCGCTTTCCCAAACCGATTTGGAGCTTTGGTAGTTGCTGCACTCGCTATAGTGCTTCCAAATCCAATTTGACATATTAATTGGAACTTTTTTTTAAGGACCTAGGGGACCTCATGAAATTTTTTAAAGAAAACATCTTGACAATATTGGGCCAATCGCTTCAAAAATTAAATTAGTCACACAACAATACAAAGCCCACAAGCCATCATAAAAAATTTTATCAATATATCTTATGCTGATGGGATAATCCCAAAAGTGGGGTATATTCAGGGGGGGAATGAAGCTGCCCCATGCCAACCACCATAAATGAAAATTGAGGAATACCTCTACCTGTGAATAAGAATGCGACAATAGTTCTAAGCCACCAACGGGTTTAAGAGAACGGGGACCACACTGGATATTCCAGAAGGACTGTATGGGGAGGCCTACCCCCGTGGCATCATTCTCCAATGGAACCTAGTGTGGCACCTAAATCCCAAAGGGCACAAAGAGATTGAAAATTCCTTATTAGAAAATTTTGACCCAGCCAAAATATTAAGGTCAAGAAATACTAAGTAGTCGCTTTTGTGCATCTGTTTCTGAGGGATGAGTTAAAGGGGGCTGTAAAAATTTGGTGACTTATCCGAGTTCAGTTTCCCAAAACTAAACCCCTTGGGGGCACATATTTGTACTATCTGAGAATCATTTACCAGATTATTGGAACAACAAAAGGGAAAGCAATTAGAGCTGTTTGAAGGGATATCAAAATTTTTTCCCCAAAGATGACCAAGATCTGGTTGTGGGGGGAGTTCAGTTTTTTGTTGATACTGGGACCATATGCCTTTTAAGAAGGGAGGCCAATTCGGTGCCCCAGAGCCAGTGAAAAAATAGGGTTGGGAAGAGTTAGACAAATTTCTGAAAAGTGGAATGATAGTCCACCCAAAAAAAAAAAAAAAAAGCCCAGGGGCCAGCCCCGTTTTAATCATAAAGAAGAAAAGATGGCAGCAACGGGTTGTGATTGATTTTTTGACGCCTCAATGCCATTACAAAAAAGGATTCACCCCCTTTGGGGTCCAGAATTGATAAAAAATGCCTGACCGTCAGGGGGGGGCGAAGTATTTTAAACAATAGACCTCATCTCCAGATTTTTAAAATTGAGCTGCCACCAGAGGAGCGGGAAAAAACCCATGATTGCTGCTCAAGGGTTTTTTCAACCCCCTTGACATGCATGCCCCAGGGGCTGTGTAATGAAACCGGAAAATTTAAGGTGAATGGACACAATTTTGGGGGCCCTTTAAAATTTGTCCTCCGGTTCGGGGGTGTACCTGGATGACATCAATGTCTTTTTGTGAACATTTTCTATACATCTGGAGCACCCCCGAGCAAGTGTTAAAATTCTGTTGAAGGCCAATCTGAAGAAAAAACCCTTTAGAAAATGCCAATTTTTTAAAGAAAAATTTGGGAATCCCTTTTTTGGGTTCATCATTGATTCCAAGGGGTTGCAGTCTCAGCCTCAAAAGGTGGAGGCGATTAGAATATAACCTCCAAGAATATGGGGAGATGTTCAAGTGTTCTTTGGGGATGGTAGGATACTATTGAAGATTTGTGGGAAGGGGGTTTACAAAAAATTGCTGAGCCTCATTCCACTTTCTACAAAAGGGGTTGTTTTTGCTGGGGAGAGGAATGCCCAAATTTTTAGGCTTTGAAAAAAAAATTGAGCTCGGCGCCTATCCTCTGATATCCCAATTTCAGCAAGCCTTTTATCATACAAACTGACACCTCATTGACTGTGATTGGTGGTTGGGACGCAGATTGGAGATGATGGTGAGGAGCATCTGGTCGCTTTTGCAACATGACGCTGAATAACATGGGTTTTAATTTAAGGTGACTGAAAAAAATGCCTGGCTGTCATCTATGATTGTATTTTAATTTCAGGTTTACATTCACAGCACCAAATTTCAAGTAGTAATGGATCACAGCTCATTACGATGGCTCCCAAAATCTCAAGGAACCCCGAAAGGATGGTTTTTGCCCGCTGGCTCTGGGAAAATTTCAAGCATATGATTATGAAATTATTCATAGAGCTGGGGTGGCCCCCAAAAAAGCAGATGTACTATCGCCCACTTCCCATTGTAGCTGTCCTGAGCAGTCTGGCCAATGAGCTTCATGAAAAAAAAATTAACTGAACGTATGGAGATGAACCACCCAAAAATTCAAAAGGCGATTGGGAAAACATTAAATCAACACCAAATATTGAAATGGGAAATTTTATACAAACATAAGCCTGATGGACAACGTCAAAAAACTTCCCAAAACCTTCCAACCAAATGGAGATTATTACACAAGCACACAAGGCCGTCAGATAAGGGGGGAAAGACTAAGATGCTAGAATTAATTTGAGCCAGTTACTATTGGGATTCCATGTGATTTTATATCCAAGGGTATGCTTGAGAAATGTCATTCATGCCAAAAACAAAAAAACCTTTTGAAGTCAGATGTGAAATATTGGTTGATCAAACCCATTAGGCCCGGCATACCATATCAATTGATGTAATTTCCCCCTTTCCTGTGAGTAGCCTGGCAACAAATTTTATAATTGTTGCTATTGGCCATCTAATGAAATGGGTGGAAGCAAAAAACAATTTGAGACGTTGGGGCTCTACCTTTTCTTTCCCAAATTCATTATGGATAATATTATCTATAAGCATGGATGCCCCCAGAAGATCTTGGGTGGAAACCCCGGGATGAATTTTACTGCCCAAATGGTGCAACGGCTAAAAAAGGGGTTGATGTCCATCAAAAAGGGGTGTTGTCAACACCATACCATCCCAAAACTAATGGTATGGTAAAAGCGGGGTGAATGGCACTTTAGTCAGCATTTTACACAAAAACGCAGCCTTGGCGCCTTTGCAATGGGCAACTTTTTTAAATTTGTGCGGGGCCTTTTGTTTGCATACAATATCAGACACCACAGCAGCACAGGCCACTCTCTATTTTGACTTTTGTATGGTAGCAGCCCGCTCTGCCTCCAAATTTTTATACTAAGTACTCAGTTCAATTTATGCAACCAACCCAAATAACTATGTCGAGCAACTAGCAAAGACCCTAATCAAGTTGAATTGGAAGCTTATCAAAAAAAAGATTAGTCAAAAAAATATTCAGAAGAGCTACAACGATGCTAAATGAGCTATAGTGAAACCCCCGTTCAAGGAAGGGGAGATTTAGTAGTATATTGTGACACTATAGCGCAGGCCGCGCGCACAAGCTAACCTTGCTTTGGAAAGGGGCCATTTATCATATTGGGGAAATTTTTTCTGAAAATGGGGAAAACCATTAAGGATCAAGGCGGCTGGGTTGTGAATCAAGTACACACTAAGTTCCTTCATCCATATCATAAAGAATATTAAAAAAAATAATAAAAAAAAAAAAGAAAAATAAAAAAAAAATAAAAAAAAAAAAAAAAAAAATATATATATATAAAATAATAAAAAATAAAAAAATATATATATAATTGCAAGCTGTAGATTTAATTTTTTGACTTGATGCCTTGCTGGCATCAGAACTAGGTACCCCCTCTTCAGTAGGGGAGAGCACGATCAAACTGGAGAAACCTGGCAACAGACCAGGGAGATGCGAATTTCATACAAACTTAACTATCTAGACCCTGGCGGAGATGTGCCAAACCAAAGAAAGCTCAGCACCAGGCATGCTGGCCCTGTCAGCTTATGAAAGCGGCCATTAAACTAAAGGGAAAGTCCAGGGACTTTGGAATAGGCAGGAGAGGTTCAACTCTGAATAAATGCCGCTGAAAGGAAGATACAATTGGCAAGAAGACTAAGGCAAGGGAATGGAGGGAGGAACTCCTTCATGCGAAACATTTGGGAATGGGCCTCATCTAATACCCTGGGCGCATGTTGCACAGTATTGGGGTGGGGAGCGACAAAGGAGGGAAGCAAACGCACGCACCTAAAAGAGCATCTGGGACAAACTTCAGGAAGCTCCTTAGCCAAGCTCTTACAAAGGGCTTGGTACAACACCAGGATGCGCTGATCCTTTGAAACCCAAGTCTTGAGGCCCAACGTGACATGAAAATTGGTATGAACCAAAGTGGTTCACACCAAATCCTAGCAACAGTAAAAAGAAAACAAGGGCCTGGTTGGCCTCAAAGATATTGTAAGTGGTAACCTCAGGGCCAGTTGCAAGTGCAGATGACAAGTAGGCATTCATGAGCTCTGACATTGAGTCAAGATCAAGCCCAACAAAGCCACGCTGCCCATGAAGGGAGGAAGCAAGACTTTTTGAAGTAAAATGTTAAAAAGTGAAAAACAAGAAGTCTGGAAGAAGATCCCCATCCAAAGCGAATTGATCTTGATCAGGGTTTCTTTGGACTGAACTGCTTCAGAAGGCTGAAGAGATATTGAATATGTCAAAAGGGGATTTCACTCTGACCCATCGGGATGTTCAACTAACAGCACCTGAAGCCATAGAGGCTTGTTTGGGTTGATCAATTGGTGCTATTGCAACAGGTTGTGAAACTGAACTTTATAGTATTGTGGAAGTGTAGCTGGTCGACCCAGCTTGAGGAACCATGGGCAACACACCCAAGTTGACTCATAGCTTGCCATATGGACTTGCTTAGCCTTAGGAAGGCTCGTTGGTCCAAGGTGGAAAGGCTATTGAGATAACGTTCATACTTGGAGGAGCGTGAAAAGCCAGAAATTGTGACCCAAGAAGGTACCCACCGCTTATATCCAGTCAAGGCGAGGAAGTGTTGAGTAATTGACTGGACCTAATTGTCAGATATTTGATAGGGACATAATAATGTTAGCATGCCTTAAAACTTATTATGAATCATATCAGATATCAGCGATTATGGACCAGGTATATTCTAAGCTTATGCAAAGCTTAGGATCCGCGGCCTAGCAATTTCTTAAGTATATTTGACTATGATGACATGGGCTTGAGGGCTTTGTTAGTCTGGACTTATTTTTGAATTAATTTTTGAATTAATGACTCAGGCATGTGGACTTTGTTGGTCTATGTCAAAATTAGTTTTTAATGTTGGTCGAGTTTTTGATCAAATTAATTACTAATTAGTGATACAAATCGCCTTGGTATGTGCTGCCAATTGCACATGAAAGTGAATCAGTTCAGCTATTTTGAAGATGTGACAAAACGCCATCTTGAGATTGATGACAGTGTTTACTCCGACCCTGAGGCTGAGCATGATGCCCTGAGTCAAAAAATTTGTAGACATTTTTACAAACTTTTTACGTGTGGCCAAGTGCCACTGAAAGTAAGACGTCATGGGTAAGATGTGGTTAACATTGAACCCTATAAATAACACTTAAGTTGATACTAATAAGATCTCTATTCAACTACTGGACTTGTTTATAACTTAAATTTTTTAAACTTTTTTGTGTTTAGTAATTTTTTATGTATTAGTTGGCTTTTACTTGGGATCAGTAAGATTAGGTGGCGTGCCATCATCCAAGTAAAATGACAGGGAATACGAATTAAATACTACCAAGAAGCTATAATTTAAATTCTAATCACCATCCTGTCTGTTGTCTTAACACAATAGATGCTCAAAACTGTATTTCACACCTGACAAAGAACCAGCCATCAGACAAAGCCCAAAATTCAACAAATACATTGAGGCGATGGACACCTCTGGCCTCATTAACAAAGAAAACCCACAATTATACCTCCTCCTTATGCCACATGTCTCTGATGCTCTCATCCCAATGCTGTCTGCCATGGTTCACCAGTAAAGTGGGCGCCAGACAAAAGTTTCCCCAAAGCTTCCTCACCTTTTGATAATGGCTTCCTAGGCTGTTATCTGAGATGCCATATTAGAATTTTCTTCTTCTAATAATCCCTTTATCTGTCCCATTTGCAAATAAAAATGCAAGGCGGCTCCCCTTTTGGGTTGGGCACCACTAGTGCTAAAAATAGATTGGGTGATACAATTGTGAACTCAATGGAAGAGATAATAAAGAAAGAACACAATTTTTACACTAAATATACAAATTAATTCACTTAATTAGAAGATATCTCAAAGCTCGTTATATTTGCACTTTCATGCCACAAAGATTGAAAAAGAATATTTATTATGAGTGTAAAACACTATAAATCTGTGCATAATGTACTGCATAGGAATTGCCCAGGCTGATGGTTTTGTATGTCCAGATGTCCTGCTCATCTGCCCAGGCTGTCAAATCTCCTTTCAGGCTTAAGAAGGTCACAAGGCCTCATGTGGCTCTCCTTTCCCATCTCAGTGACCTTGCTCATGTGGCAGGTGAGTGATCATTACTACCTTGTCCCCCAAGAATCATCCCTTTCTGCCCCTTTTCCTCTTCTACCTTGTTTAATAATAAATGTATTTTCAAGGATTAATCTTGTCTAGGAGCTTCTGGTAGTACCCTAGGGCTCATCCCAATCATATCCTGGTTACTTCCATTATTAAAAAAATCTCCAACCCCACCCAAAACAATATACATGCCCTGATGAGTCTGATAAATTGAATAGGCTCTTTAAAAGTTCGCTGATTAAAGATCAAACCCCCAGATCATTTAATCCGCTACCAATGATAATTTAATTGATCTATTGTTTGAAACATAGTCATCCAAAACAGGTTGAAATGACTTACAAGTCTAAACAAATCTGTGCATCAATGATATTATCACTTTAATTTATACCTGATCACTAACACAATCAAAAAGAATTTCAAAAACGTGATCTAACCTTGTATATTCATCTCTAACCAATTGCTCCATTCCTAATCTAACAAGTCAATATTTGAGCTGAGCTACAGGCATGTGAAGTGCTTTGAGCTTCCTCTGAAGCTTCCTCTCACCTTCCTCCTATAAAGGCAGCAGCCCTCCTTAGGTAGTTGCTGTTTATGCTTTTTTCAACTTTTTCTGCAACGACCTAGCTTTTCCAAATTCTTTAATATGGAATGCACCTTTTACACCATACCCTAATTAATTAAAGTTATCCCCTTAGTGCACATTACCATCCATAAGTTGATCCCAATGTTTTAGGAGTAGCTGCTCAAATCCATTGATCCATAATCACTCTGCGCTCAAGGAGAGCAGTGTGAGTATTTGTGATTTAACTTATCTGTTGATCCATCACACATGCTGTGCAAGCCTGAAACTGACATTTACCCAACAATCTTACACTTATTATAAAATCTATTCATCGTGTTCCCTACCATTTTTTCTGATCCATTAATAAGTAATAACCAACAATTGAGAAACTCTGAGTATTCTGTGCCCTGCCTCTCTCACCCATGAGGTCCACAGTATGACCTGGACTTGCCCCATTGCCACCATCTAGTTTACAATGGGCCTAGTATCCATTTTTATCATTATTATTCTTAGCATAACCTAGTCTGGCTATCTCAAAGTCACTAGGCTTACTGTGACCTCAGCATTCTGGTCTTTTCACGGTAATAATTCACTGAAAGTGGAAACACAGTCTTCTTAATCAGCCGAGACCATGACAGGATTTCTTTTCTGGTTTCAAAAATTATCTTTACAATATAGCGCCTGTACATTTTGCCTCCATTAACAATGTAGCATGAAAATTAGCCTCCTTCCTGGAGGTCAATATACTTTTGTGGTGTCTATTCAAATTGGGGTGATAGTTTGGGATATCCAGCTTAAACCCTATACCTTTTACAAATAACAACAAAAAAAGCTTTTCACCAATCTTTTGGATTTTTGCCTATGCATAATTTCATTTGAAGTGATCTTAGAAATACAATATAAATATATCCTCAAAAGCTCAATATGAGACAATGTATATTAGCTTAATTCTGCCATTTAAAGCTACTTTAACACTTGTTTTCAATTATTGGCTAAAGGCATAAAACTAGTTTATTGAAGTACCTCAGGGAATGCCTACAGAAGTTCTCTACAAATTAGTTTTATTAATTGGCACATTACTAAAAGAGTTAGTCACAATTTTTTCATGGAACAGCTTCCTCGCTGACATAATACACCCACAAAGAGGTTTATAACAAGGCTGCCCTTAAACCCATTTTATACAACTTTAATCTTTACCCACTCCTCTGCGCAGCAAACGCGTGTCTTACTGGTTTTTGCGTGGTCAAGCAGAATTTTGGATAAAAATGGTTTTAGACCATTGTGTGACTGGCATATCAAATAACAAAAATGCATAAATCTTATAACAATTTATCTGAGAGGAATTAATAGTAAGAAATGCAGCGCTCCAAATAAAACAGAGATCATTTTACTAGTAACAATCATACACGCTAGATACCTTTCTACTTTAGTCATCTGGAAAAATCAGATTATATCTCTCAAGATCAGTATAAAGATAAATGCATATAACTCTCCTGAATTTACCATTCTTTCAGACCTGCCATGGGACCTGTCCGCCCTCTGGGAGTGTGGCTAAAATGAGGAGGTTATTCTAAATTCATAATAAAAAACCGCTTACTAAACAAATTTACCAAGCTCATTGCTTCAATTTAAAGCCAAGATACACGTCTGGCAAGTTAAGTTTAATAGTCAATTATTTACATTTGCCCATCATATGTTCACAGAAGTATTAAGCCATTCTCACAATTACTAAATGTGGCAGTTTATGCTCTCTTTCAGGGATAGATATGGTCAGGCCGCCAAACCCCTGTGAAATTATAAGCTCTCTATGGCCCAAGACATAGTGGCATGGGAAAACCAAAAATGTTGAACATGCTACTATATACTTGCACATGGATAACGCATGTGACGTCTTCTGAATTTTAACACAACATCAGGCTACACTGCTAGATCCATTTCTTGCGCAATCTGACTTAAAAACCCACCCACCTCATTACCCTGCTCAATTATCTATTATCCCATTATCCTCTACAGGGGCACATAATACCCATGCATGCTTCAAATGCTTGCTCCTGGCCATGCGAAATGGAGAATGAAAAATCCGCATATGTGGGCAAGCCACTAGAGGGTCCTACCAACAATTATTTCACTCAAGAAGTTTATGGACATGTTGTTGTAAACAACACTGTACCCCACTGTCAAGGAATTATAGCTCACATGTAATATCTGTACATGTTTAACATAACATACTATTAAGCAACACAGAAACAAATATACAAGTACAAACAGCATCCCCTTACTACTTCCACGCATTTTAAAAAATGTTTAAGAATTTGAGTAGATATATATTGCAATGCAAAAACGTCAAGTGCTTTTTAAACTATATGCACAGTATGCGGGCAACTTGGAATTGTAGAACACTGATTGAACACTGTCAGGTTCTGTTAGTTGACTCAAAAATAAATTCTTTAACAAACCATCACTTCAGGATAACTACCCTTATAACAACACAGCCTTCATTCTTGATTAACTATAAATAAAATTACTTTATTATAATTTAATTGTCCTGAGACCAATTTCTGAATCAGATCTAAAATTCTATGGACCAATAACAGCTATAATATTGCCCCTCAAATTATAGCAATCAGTTCTCAACCTTATAGTGATTTTTGTATGTTGAACCTCATAATTTGCATGATAGCACATGCACATGGACATCCCAAATGGGAGTACCTAGTTCTATTAAGAGACCTGCTGAAATCCTGATTTGGGGTATATCATTAATCTTAAATTGATGTCAATTCTTTCCAGAAGTCAAATTTCGTCTACTGTATGGCAAAACTCAAATTGGGCTGTCCTTAGATATTTTGCACATTCATGTTGCAATTTGTGTAACTGAAACTTTCCAAATATTGAGAGTTTTTTACCACCAATATCCAAGTAAGAGTTTATGGCTGTATCACCGCTTGGTCAACCTGAGGTGGAAAATAATATCTGAGGTAAATTGCATGCTCAAAGTATAGCCAGATGCCCCAGGGGGTATAAATACCAGCGCCTGGCCTACTAAAATGGTCATTAAATCATATTTTCATTTAAGAGATATATTTTCTGAATTCATTTTCTGGTTTTTTACCAATGTCAGTTCATTAGAGTGCTGAAAAGCTGTTAAGATGAAATTTATCAGCTTGTACCTTTTCCTACATAGGTAGAAGTTTCTGAATTCAAGGGGAATTTAACCTAAACTGACCAGTATAGTTTTATAATTTAGAATTAGCCATGTAGTTTCCAAATAGTCTATTTACCATAAGACACTGTCTAAAAATGAGGAACATTTAGCTGAACTTCTACAGATTATATGCGCAGGATTATCAATAACAAGTGCTCAATCCTTAGAATTTCACAAACACTGTAAACCTCCAAGGATGTCTGGTAAAAAGTATTCTGTTTCTTCTGTCAAGACACTATGCTGGAGTTTAAACTTCAATGAAGCTTATTTTTTATAAAAACTGTATCGTCCATACCTGCCTCACTTCAACTCTATTAGTGGTAATAGCATCATGGCAATTTATATGATTGCCTTAAAGGCTTTGATGAAACATCGCCTCCACTTTGTGAGGCAGTCATTCTCTTCTACTTACATCTAATAGAGCACTTTTAAGCTTGGATATCTGGTCACAAGACGCAAAAAATGGAATATTCTATTTAGTCATAGCTTTATTTTGTTTCCTAAAACCAGACCATTAAAACCATTTATATTCTGTTTCAATGTAGTGTATACATATGAGAAGCGGTAGTAATTCACACAGCCTGCTTGTATTGTCTGACAACAAGGGAGGCATAGCTAACATTGTGATATCTCACATAATTTTATTATTCTTTAATTATTCTTCTTTACAATTAAAAGTTTTCATCTCATGATCTGCCTTTCCTCAGTTAAATAGAAACTATAATACTTAGTTTATTTCATCTATGTAATATTAACTAAACTTCATATAATTACTTTTAGAAACTTTAAAATATAAAAAAGTTTTATAAAATAAACAGAATGAAAGAAAAAACGACATGATATTATAATGTTATGACAGACTAAATTGGGAATGAAACCCACAACCTTGAGACAATTTAAGGATAAAAGTCTCACATAGTGCTTTGTAGTATGAAAAGCTACTTTTTGGAAACCTAAAAACTATTTTCAAGTCAAAAGTAAATTATTTAGTTTTTATAAAATAACAGATATCATTAAACCAATCACCAACAAAATGGCC
The DNA here is from genome assembly GCA_022478985.1 of Massospora cicadina. Taxonomy (NCBI): domain Eukaryota; kingdom Fungi; phylum Entomophthoromycota; class Entomophthoromycetes; order Entomophthorales; family Entomophthoraceae; genus Massospora; species Massospora cicadina. The sequence continues at coordinate 14,075 of JAKSZP010012444.1, forward strand.
AAATAATTGAACCTAATAGAATGGATAGCGAAGTGACATACATACTCACTGAAACCCTATTGTAAATTAGTTTGAATTTAATCATCATCATATTACATACACTTATTTACCTAATAAATAATTACTAAAAAACTAACTAAGACTATAATCTTTTTTACCTTTTTTCCAGTGCTAATCCAAATTACCATTATCTGCCATTTATAAACTACAATAGTTAAAAACCATCACTACTTGAAGGTATTATTGCAATTAAAATTAATTACAAGTTGTACTGCCTTTGCTAAACATTAAATAAGTGATTTGCTTTGCTTTGATCTCTCACCAGCTCTGTACAATCAAATTTTCTTACTAGTATTCTATACCCCCTTGCTGTAGCACCACTGCAAATGTGTCATTTCAATTAAAGAATCATTATTTGCCTTGCCTGTGTTAGCATATAATATAATTATCTAGTTCTGATATTTAATTCTCAGCAACTCATAGTGTCTCATCTCTCATCTAGTTTTCCTGTCTTACTGGAACATTTATTTAAGTGCCCAACCTTCCTAAATACAGTATAGTTACCGAGAATATGGCACAAATAGAAAACCAGGATTTTATTAGGTTATTATTGAAGGGATTGGCACTCAGATAGAATCTTATGGACTTTTACTTCTTGATGCTAAAGTCTAGAATGACAAAAGAAAACTCCACCACCTAACAAGCTTTCCAAACACTATCACTATAGACTATTGCTTATATTTTTAAGTTCAATAAAGTACACAATTACAGTACTTTAGTTTTTCTTCCCATGTTTAAAAATTCCTGTCATTATAGAGAAAAACTTTTTATTAAGCGTAAAAAAGCTAAGAGCTTGAGTTTTGATGCTTAAGTGATAGTAAGAACAAGCTACTCAGTCAGGTCAGCAAAGCACAGGATTTGTGATACAGTGATCTTTTTGTAAATTTTATTTACTATAAACTACTAAAATTTCTTTTTTTTTTTAGTACTAGATGGTCCCAACCTGAGGGGGGATTCATCGATGTAACTACTAAAATTTCTTGATTGTCATTTTAAGCATTGTACTTTATTTTATGTTGGCCCAGTTTTTATAGTTAAGAACACATGAAATTATAAAATATGAGGATGAAATGCATACTTTATTTGATAGGGTGGTTTTTAGCAATAAGTGTACATAGTTTTATTAACTTAATTTAATGTGAATACTTAGTTTTTTACGTTTATCTATCTTATTTTCTATTTTAAGATTATACTTCTAAAAGCTCATGATATTGAATGAATGAAATGATGAGATAAATGAAATAAAATAAGGTGACTTAGAAATTTTATGATTTAAATGAAAAAAGATTAAGCTAGGATTTGAACCTGGAGCCTTGAGAAAACTTAAGATAAGATTCTAAAGCTGTGCCCTTTAATTTTTCTCTTTATTATATAGAATATAGAATGTAAATACAATAAGAGGTGGAGGGAGGAATCAGCGGTCTCATTCTAGTTTAAAATGATTAGGAGGAGATTCTGCTAATTGGTCAGCATTGCTGAGCAATCCTGATTAGCAATTTCCTGCGCTAGTCACAGTTCTTACAATTGAAATTTTTTACTACCTAAGCAATTAAGTCATTGGAATGCTTTATTGTATTAGCAACAGATAGGTATAAAGGCCAGGCTTGTAGTCTTAAAACAATCTAATTTAAGGTGAGAAGATTATTGATCCTTGTAAGTTAATCATAAAATGTCCCTTTTGTTTTTATTGCCAGCCTTTTAAAATGAGGCGCTCTTGGCTCAATTGCTTGGTTTCAATTTCTGAGTGAACAACCCATACACAATATGGATTTATAAAAAGCTCAGAGATGATCATTATAGCTATAAAACTTTTGTAAAAAAATGGTTTTAAGAGGGGTGCATATCAATAATTGTGCAACAGAAAGCATTAATCTCACCATGTAAAATACTATTTTAGAAGACGGCACAAATGAATGAATAATGGCCAATATCAGCTTTTAATTAGGTGCACAATGAGTAGTCCTTGTAGGATACCATGGACTCAATGCTTTCCTGTTTTAATCTCCTGGTGTATTATAAGACAAAATTAGATCACTGGCTGTAGGAGATTAAAATGTTATTAATATTAAAATTATCTCTTTTAAATTCTATTTAGTGTTGTAGAAATTCTCCGTCCAGCCAATAAATATTGTGGCTTACCAGTGGCTCAGCAATGATTTCATAGAGTGTCTGCCATTTTTAGGTGGTATACTTTTACATGTAAATGTAATCGCCATTTCAAAATACAAAACGCAATACAATTTCACCATTCTTTGTGGTTGCCTTACTCATTGTAAGTAAGGGTCTATATCCTGCTAGACCTGGTTGGCGCCTCAGTCTTAATCTCAAACAAACAATTTCAGAGATGAAAACTCTCAGTTGCATAGCTTTTTATATTTAAAATTCCTGTAACAAGATTTCTGCTTTAAAGTGAGCGCGATTCAAACCTATATTGAGACAAAATTGGCTTTAATAAACCTTTAATGCATGTCCAGTTTGTACCCCGCTCTGAGTCATATCAGCGCAAATGCATATGTCTTACTAACTTTAAGTTTCACTATTTATCTTATGTACATGGTCTTCAAAATTTAACTAAGCCCATGCCACTTTCTTATTTTTTTTGTATGGAAGAGAGCATCTATGGTGATTGGGTCATATTATCTTGTGCCAAAGGAAGCTACTTTAGTATTCAATCTTCCTTTCCACCTTCAGGATAATAAATAACACTTAGCCATGTACCAGAGCTTTGACAAAAATAAAGACATTAATAACAAGTTTTTACCATTAAGGTTATATTAACAATCTTCCAGTCCTTCATCCGCGTTGCATTTTAGACAGGAGTGCCCAATCCATTTCTTTGACTGCAGTCCATTTTCATTAAATATACCCAAGTAGTGAAGCTTCTCTTTTCACTCAGAGGCTATAAACTATATGGGGTTGGAACCTTAGCATACTAGTCTTGACTAAGGCAGACTTTTTAATATTTTTATTCTTTTGATGCTTGTTGATATAGGTTAATGAACTCAACAAAGCTATTGCGGTTGTTTTTAAAGCTAATTCCTACTAATGTACCATTTAAAAAGGTCTACATATGAGCAGGCCATTGGTTGGTTGTTATACCTAAATTTTTAACTCTGCCGCTCAAAAGATTATGTTAGATGTAAAGTTGAAAAGTATTTTAGAAATTGGGTTGCCTTGAGAAAGCCCCTATTAAATCTGAATCTCATCAAATGGTGTGTCATGATGATACCCTTTGTTACAAGCCCTGTATATAAGCTGTTGATACAGCTTAAAAGTTTAGTATTGATCTCAAGAACCCTTCTTACATATTGCAGGAAATGCCACATTACCTAATTATAGGCTTTTCATATTCAATACTACATCAGATGTCCATTTTCAATTCTGCATAAGTATTGGAGTATTTTTATTTTACCATTTTTTCACAGATCGTGTGACCTTTAATGAACCTTTTTTGGGCTTTTTGTAGTGTTCTGGTGCTGTTAGCATTTATAACTTAAGATTATCTTTGTAAGTATCTTGATATCAGTGTCTAGAAGAGCAATTAGGCGCCTGTTTGGAGATTGTGGTGAATACATTTTTTGTAAATGAGTACAATAATGGTTTCTTTTTATTTATTTAATTTTTATTTATTTGAGGATGGCCGACCAGGGGACAGACACATCTGATATGTAGGGAAGAGGAAAATGGAAAACAGAAGAGGGAAGAGAGCGCAAAACAATGGAACTCAAAAGATATGACTTGGCACACTTTGGTGTGGCTAGGAGCCACGGGTGGTGGATGACTAGACCTTAAGTGGCATGGCAGCTCAGGGGCTAGTAGGGTGTACCGCCTATGAAGACTGTGAGGTTTTCAATGTCATAACGAAAGAACCAGATTGGAATCCAGTTGCCCATCCATTTCTTCCATTTGTGTTGGAGTGATCCGAACAGCCAGGCTTGGAAGTGGTTGGCCAAATGGCTGTGGAACCTGACAATGGCTTGGTTGAAATTGTGGAGGATCCCGTTGAAAGCGTTGAGGGTAATTGTGTGAATGGACAATATTGCAATACTCATAATTAGAGCCCTTGGCGTCTGGGGGATAGGCGAGGCCATGTTGAGTACCAGGATATCGCGGGATAGTTGGAATTCAGCTGTTGGTGGTTGTTGAAACAAGTGCATTACGTTGGCCCAGATATGCGCGGACGGCGGGCACTCTTCAGAGCAGTGTGCTAGTGTGTTGGGTCCACCGCAGATGGCGCATGTCTTGAACATTGAGAAAGTGCGGTCAGCTGTTCTAAACGTATGGCGCATGTAGTGCCACACTGTGGAGCACACTTGTGGGGATAAGAGGGGGCAGGTGACGAGGTCCCACACCTGCTTTTGGGTGCGCAAGTCATATGGGACGTCTTGGTAGTCTAGGTAGTCAATCCGGGATAGAAAGAAGGATGGTAGTGGGGCAGGCGCGTTAGTCACCATTTGTCCCCTGTGGAGTTGCACGTAACCAGCTTGAGGGTGAATGTCTTCAGATTGCTGTGCATAGGAGAAGCTCCAATCCCCTTGTCTTAGGTTGTATAGGATGCGTTTGAAATATCAGTTGGTGTTGTGCGGTCCAGTGGTGGTTGGATGTGTTGCAAGGTACTTCATCAGAGTTGCAGGGTTGGAGGGGGACCTCAGATGTAGTGCCCTTGCAAATATGGTTTGGGCTGCCTTGGCCCAGTGGGGGGATGGTGGGTTGGATGACGTCGTGGAGGCTATCCATGAGCCTAGGATTTGCGTTGCTCTTTCCGTGAAGTTGAGCAGCCCCATCCCACCTTTCTTCCATGGGCTGTACATGATCTCCAGCCTGACAGGTGCACGGTAACCAGACCATAGCCAGTTCTGCAGGAGCTTGTAGACTGCGTAGGTAAAGTTGGCGGAGAAGGGAACCGTGTGGGCAGCAAACCATAACTTTGACAAGATCAGGGAGTTGGCTAACACAACTCTTCTGGTTAAACTAGCTTTAATCCTCAGCATACATGTCATTCTTTTAGTGATGTCCAAAATGTTGGTTTTGATGGTGTTAAGTGCATATCCACCAGGTTCAAGCCATATGCCCAGATGATGGAATGGGTTGGTGGCGGGGTGGTGTGCAAAGGGTAAACACAGTGGTTATAATGGCTTGGATCGTTATTGTGTGGATGGATGTGTGGTTGGTTGGTTTGTGTGGTGGTGGGAGGGTGAGGCCCAGTTTGAACTGAATTTGCCCATAATAATTACCTCTGTTCTCTGTTTGTTCAGCTTGGCGTTACTCACTGACTCATACTGGTGAATAATGCGCTCAATCGCCCTGGCATCCCTATTGCCTGAGACTCCAACAACGCAGTCGTCAGCAAAGGCGAGCATTTTGGTTGGTAGTTGTCCCTCCAACCTGATTCCAGTGAGCTTTGAGTTTACAATGTGGAGGAGAGGGTCAAGGGTAAAATTGTATAGTAGGGGGCTAAGCGGGTCACCTTGTTTGAGGCCCCTTTGGGGGGTGATGGTGTCGGTTAGGAAACCTGGGCCTCTGATTGCAAACCTGGCTGAGCGCTTTAGGAGGAGCGCCCAGTTTATAAAATGGGGTGGTAGGTTGAAAGCCTTTAGACACTGTTCTAGGTAACCCCCGTGCACTCGGTCATATGCTTTCTTTTGGTCCAGGAAAGCAAGGGCGCCTGTGGGGTTAGCTTGGCAGATGTTGGCAATTGTGTGGATGTTATCCCAAATTGAGCAATTTGGGATGAAGCCAAACTGATGGGGGGAGTGGGCTGTCTGAATAATGCAACCCAGACGCTTAGCTAAGATTTTAGTTAGTATTTTGGTGTCAGTATTGGTGAGAGTAATTGGACACCAGTTGTTTAGGTCTGCCTGGTCTTCTTTTAGAAGAGTGTGACCACATTTGCGTCTTGGCCGCCAGGTAGAAGGGTTGTGTCCTCCAGGCACTTGTTCATAGTTGCCAGTAGTATTGGTGCGATATAGTCAAAATATTTTTTGAAAAATTCATATGGTAGGCCATCAGGCCCAAGGCACTTGTTGCGCAGAGTTGATCTTATTACCTCCCATAGTTCATCTTTAGTGATGGGTGTGACAAGGTCTGGTTGATCAGCTATAGTGTCAATATTAGCGGATGATAAAATTTTTCCAATTTCTCTAGGTAATGCGAAATCTGCCATGTACAGGTTGGTGTAAAATTGGTGTAATTCGGCCAATATTTTTGATGGTGTGGACGCCAGTGTGTCATCTGCTCGGCGGACCTGTGTGCAAGTCGCTGAAGTTGAAATTGGTTTAAAATGGTGGAATAATTGGGCCATGTGAGTGTCGCCGGATAGGATGTATTTTGATTTGTAGCATACTTTGGTGTAGTGCTGGTGTTTTCTAAAGAGGGAGTTTACCTGTATAGATAGCTGTAACCACAGGCGGCCCCATTGGGGGCTGTATTCCTCGCGAGGTGTGTTGTTTTCTATGTGCTGAAGCTGTCTGATAGCCTTGTTGATTGTCACGGACATCACAGCTGTTTTTCTGGAGTTCAGGTGGCAGGCTTTCTTGGTTGCTCGAGCCTTGAATGTTTCCCACTCAGTGATAGGGTTCCCATTGGGTGGTCATCTTTCTTGCTGTGTTGTTAGCACCATCTCAATCCAAAGTTTAAGCTCCAAAAGATGGATGGTGCTTGGGTGGACTTTGTGCCAGGATGGTGGCTTTTGGTATTTTTCCAATGATGATAATGCTATCAAGACCATCTGGTGGTCAAAGAAAGGGATAATTGTTGTTGTAAAATCTGATACCTGGTGACAGAAGTCTATAGGGGCAAGCATCAGGTCAATCTGGGTCATTGAGACCAGCTGGTTATTGTTGTGGTGGGGCCTCATCATGTTGGCCAGGGTGGGGGCTTGTTTGGGAATGGTGTCACACAGGCCCAGAGTTGCCTTTAGTATGCATAGTTCCATGTGGCCGCGGGGTATAGCCTTAGACTTGGGCCAGTGGTCGGTAATGGTGTTAAGCCAGCAGTTGAAATCTCCCGCGAAAAACGTTGCCTCAGGGAAAGGGATTGAGAGGATATTGGAGAAAAAATTTTTGGTGGTCGTTTGGATAATTTGGGGCATACACACACCACAGCAAAAGTTTCTCCATTCCACTCAAGATCTGCTAGAAGCAGCCATCCCTCCAGGTGGGAGGATGTGCTTCAGATATTTACTGGAGGATTATGGTTAGTTCAAATTACCACCCCACAGTGGTACATCCAAAAGGATTTGGCTGGGAGGAGCATGGTTGACCATGACTCCTCCTCACCCAGTGGACAGTGGGGTTCTTGGACGGCCAAGATGTCCACGGGGATATTGTGCAGGAAAGCCATTTTTTTGGCCCAGGACGTGGGGCCTTGGCTCCTGCAATGTTGAGCGTCCCTATGGTGATTGCGGTAATCTGCACATCAGGAACGCTGGGGCAACCCACTGAGGTCACCCAGTTCCTTATTGTGGGTCATACTGCGAGTATGGGGCTGATTAGCCAGATCGGTTCCAGTGTGTTGGTTGGCAGTCATAGTACTGATTTTGTTCAGTTTCTTCTGGCTCAGATTACTCCGTGGAGTTTGGGTCTGGCATGGGTTGGCTTGTGCCCCATCAGCGAAAAATTTTCTGCTGCTTGCCTGTGGGTTTGATGGGCAGAAACTAGGTGTTGGGGTGATTGGGTTTTATGCATGAGTGTTGTCACATTGTGATTGGCTGAAATGGTCTTCCATATTGTGCGCATGAACCATATCATCGCTGATCACATGTGATTGGCTGGGAGGATCCACAGTGGTGCATGGTGGATTTGCTCCAGCTTGGTTGGAGGTGTTTGATTGGTTGTGTCCAAAAAATTCATCATTTTGGTTGCATTGGGTTATATGTGGGGGATCTGATTGGTTATTCTGCTGCGCTGCCATGGCATCCACCTGAATCTGTTCCTGGGGAAATTGTGGTGTGAGCTTGGGTCTCGGTGGAATTTGCAGCCTGCTTGCAGGCAGTCTATGCATGATGACAGTCCTTGCACAAAATGGGCTCAACCAAAGTGACATCAGCTCTTTTGCCCCAATAGAAGGCGAAAGTGGAGTCCTTAATTTTGCCAAAAGTTGGGCTTGTTTTGTCTATATTGTCCTCACAAAATTCTGGTGCTTCAATCCCACACTTGATGGGGCACGTGTGGTCTTTGTGGCCTATAGCTGAGCAGAATTCACAGATAGGTGGGGTGTGTTCCGGTGTGATGTGGAAGGGGTGAGATACGCTGCCATTGGGGAGGTTGATGGTCGCTGTGCATGGAATGAGGGTGATATCCTCTACCACGTCCTGATCAGGTTCTATAATGGCTATTGCCTTCCCTGTACACAGGTGGGGCAGGAGGGGGAATTTCTCAAATTCAAACTGTTTGATTATGCCATAACCTTTGAGGCCCCCGTGGAGCTCATCTGCGAGGATATCATGGTGCATGGTGCTTGGGAATTGGTCAAATACAATGAATAGGTCGTTTGCCTCATTCCATCATGTGCGCACCATGCAGATGGTGCAGTCTTCATTGTTAATTTTTATGGAGAATATGACTTTCGCTGCTTCCACTACTTCCTCTGTGGACATGAACCTGACGTCCACCCACCCTCTATGTAAATTTTTATAATTTACTGAGACAGTGTTTGGGAAAGTCGCAGAGAAGGCCTCCCCCATTTATTCCCATAATTTGAGGGAAGTATCACTAACTATAATTCTAAGGCCGTGCTCAAGGGAGGACAGGGGTTGGGAGTGTTCTATTTTGGTTATGCGCCCATTTTTTGCAGAAATTGCAAAACTCCAGGTGCAGCACTGTGCTCACCCTTTTTGGTGGGAGGGTGTGTCAACATTCCACTGGGGCGTTTTTCCCCGGCAGGTTGGGAGGACTTCAGGCCTTTTGCGCTGGCCACTTTCACCCAACTGGTGTTGTTGCGGACAAATTTGCTCATATTTCCTGGTTGATTGTCAATCTCGGAGAAATTGCATAGAATCATGTTACTAAAAGTGATAGTAACGGGAAAGAAAAGCCCAATAATGGTTTCTTGGCCTCCTGAAAACTGTTGTATAATGCTTAGACTTATTTTATTAAACAGCCCATTCTAAAAGCAAAGCAGTCATGAATCTCATTAAGCATTTTTAATTTAATGTTATCATATTTTTAATCTTGCCCTTTGGTGCTTCCTTGAGAGCCCACTTGAATCTATTTATGATAATTACAGCGACTAGGTTAACATTTTCCTTTTCTGAGAAAAGCTTAAGCTCCAATGAGCCAAGTTGATTAGATTTTTGATTGCATATTTGGTGGTTTGACTATAGCAGAAAAATTCTATGTAAAACAGTTAAATCTCAATTTAAATGATACTGGTGACACTTGATATGATGCCTTCAGGAATTTTTATCTGATATATCCTAGTATAAAAGTGTTTTTAAAATCTGCTAAGTTTTCAGTGGTCATTGTACCCATCAGACTTTGATGATGGTAGAATGCGTTTGTTTGGATTTTGGTGTCTTGTTTGGAAATCAGCGCCTTTTACTTCTTATGAATTTTCTGATAGTCACTCCCTTATTCCATATTGTCCCGCCATATGTGCTTGAGGGTCACTAATTATCTGAAGCTTCTAAAAGGCAGAAGTTATTTTGTAGGTCTTTACTTTCTCATGCTTGATAATGTCACATTTGAGCTTATATTTAGAGCTAGGTCCAACAGCCAAGGTGCTCAATCCCAGAATCTGGTTGAGATGCGCAATAATTTAATGAAAGCCATCTTTTTGGTCCAGCGTCATACTTAGTTTTTTAGCTTCAATTGTGAATTCTTCCCATATCATTTGCTTAAATATCTAGCCCAGATTAATGATAACTCGAATGATCATGTAGTCAACAATATGGTTGCAAGTACTTACTATATGTTTTAAGTAGCATATGGTCTGATGAAAACAAAACATGGTCAGTCAAGATCTGGTTTGCAAGTCTTCCAGAAGGTCAAAGTTCATCTAATTGATTTTGAGGTTTCATCATACTTTTTATATATCATCATATTTATTCCTCTGGTTACTAGGTACTTCATAATCATTGGCCTGCTATTTTGTCTCTTGCTTGTCAGTAACATATCCAGACTTGCATTGGTCCAACATTTAAGTTAACCTGATAGTATAATCATTCCTGGGGTTAAACAAAGCTAGAAATTTCACTTCATTTCCTATCTCTTGATTTAGCAATGTATAATTGCAATCACCTTTAAGAGCTTGTTGGGGGATTGGTCATGTGCCATGGCCACTATAATCCTATGGCTTGTATTTCTAAATTAGCCCAATACCAATGTTCTTACTTATTATCATAATTTTGATGTGGTTTTTCATTCTAAAGCTTGGCAGTTATTTTGGAGGTTCACTAGTGATTTTTGAGGTCGCAATTGCTTTAGGGTTCTTTTGGGTTTTTCTCTATGTCCAAGTTCTAAAAAAGAATAATCAATTTAATAACATGATTATTTCTTATATATGAAAAGATTTTCGCGCCCTTATTGATATGTTAGTTTTTCTACCAAATTTTGTTGTTGCAAATAAAAAAATTTCTGGCTGCTGATTCACAAATATGAGGACGTTCTGGGTTATGTATAGAATTGCAAACTAGGGTTGCTTTCTAACATGGGGTTCCACCAAGTCATCTTGTGGTTTTGGCAATTGTCTTAGTCTATCATATTGGAATTCTTTTACCTGAAACTTTTATGTGAGGAATCTGTGATTATTACTATTTCCTTCTATGTTGACAGGCTATTGAGTTTAAGCACTTGTCATTGAGTTTCTTTGGAAATGGAAGCTGAGTATTAGTTTTGTCAGCAGGTACAATTGATTTTTTTATCCTTTATTGGGTTGAGTAGATTAGGGTATTTTACCATTTTTTGGTGGGCTTAGGCGTTGGTATGGAAGATTTTTTGTTAGTATAGGCTTTGCATTTTTCAGTGGCATTTTCTTTTTGATTCTATACTGATATAATTCTTTAGAGGAAGATTTCTACAAACATTGGCTTCTTTCTCCACCAATTTCACATGACTGGAATGTAATTTTTGTTCAGTGGCTGTCTTCTCATTTATCACGAATGACTCCAGTTTCAGATTTATGAATGGCTCACCCTCCACTTTGAAAACACATTGACCTTTTACATATCCAAACCTCTTTTAGGATACATTCAACTCTTGCTGTTGGATTTTCATTTTACGCAATCTCAGTAAGCTTATGTGGAAGCTTTTCTTAGATTTAGGTTGGAGAACAATTCTGTTTGCAACCTTAGTCATCCTAATAATAGAATTATATTCATAGTTGCAGGTCCTTTTGTCCTTTCTAAAGTGGCATTAGGCCATTGTTAGACTGGTTTGATAGCAGGAACAACATACCTTTTTAGCGTTTTATTGCTAATTTATCAACCCTTTGTAGCTAAAAATGAGGAAAAAATAGGTAGACCAATCTTAATCATTTTAATCCATGGTGCTGGTGGGTTTAAAATCTTAACTGGTTAGGGTAAGAGGCATTTTTTGATGTATTTATTACTGACTTGACCAAGTTCAAAATACCTTGAAGTAGTATAAGAAGACCATTTGGACTGCTTTATACCCCCATTAATGCTCCCATACGTTTGGAAGATTATAAAAAGTCAACCACCTAGCTGTATGGTTCAAATATCATGTCAGATCTATTGTAGATATGTATCTATATATTTAAATTAATACCATAAAACACTACTAGTCGAGTTTACCTGGATATAAAATTGATACATCTCATTCTGGCATTCAATGGTGGTCAAAGTTTCCACTGTTGATGCGTTTCTTGAGCTCATATTAATTTTACCAACATTAAGGACATATAATTTCTAATTTTAATGAGTTATAGTTGATTTCAGATCACATCATTAAGGTAAGATTTTAGTGATTTGCATTCCAAGAAGCTTTCACTGATAATAGTGAGGATAATTTAATATGACTGCTCATGTCATTCCATGACATCTCCTCTTTCTGAGCTATCAAAGCACTATATGATTTACTCTTCAGGTTGTGCTTTAAGACCTCTTTATACTTTCCCTCAGTATCCAGATTATCAAATTATCTTAGTTGAATCTGTGGCTTAAAGATGCTTGAATCTGGTGCATTTAAATTTTGTTCCTGGAGATGTTGCGGGCTATTGCAGTACAAACTTTTATGCTTTGATAAGTATGGGCTTTGGTGGGGAAAAATTTTAGGCGGTACCAGCATAGAGCAGCTTCAGGTCTTCATTCCACATGTGAGTACTTCTGCAACGTATCAATTAATATGGAGTTGCGCTGACACAAGTACTTTATGGTGACATTATTCCAATCTAGCGTTAAATAATGAAGTCCATTTCACGCTTGTACTTTGGCCTTGCTCCAATAGAATGCATCCAATTACAAAGAATCTTTGGTGACTAAGACCCACCATGGTCAGCTCAGGAATACTTATTTTAGTCTAAAACTGACTTGTTAATTCACATCTTTATCCACACACAACTAAGTTCGAGGTAATTACTCCCCTCATCTCAGCAGCTTCATGTGGCAAAATTTAATTTTTGATATAGCCTGGGCTAATTTAGGTGTAAATCACAACACAAACCAATCCTCCGACTCTAACAGAGGGTATGATCCTAATAGATATCTCACTTGTAAATAGGATTAGCTTTACCATGCAAAGATATATTTACGTTCATCAATATTATCATGATTTCCCAGTGATAACTAAGTTTATATATTTGCCATTTCAGATCAAGTACTTCAGTGTGGGTGAAACTATCCGCTCTCCATTTAATCACACCTGATGTTTCCATTCCCAGAAAGTTCCAATAAATTGGCTTCTCAATGGTCAACCCACCTTTATAAGATCAAAAATTGAAGAGGGGGATCCTTATATAGAACATGTATAAGGCCTCAGTTGCCTTGAAACCTGCTATAAACTAAAGAATCGCTTTATCTGGTGAAACGAGTTTTAATATTTGGTAGCAACTTCCGCTTTTACTTTGCAGTGCGCCAAAATTCAGTGCAATTATTGCATTAAGGATAATATTATAAATGCATATAGTCTTTTGAAGCTATTTAACTCTTAACCTTTTAATCTTTCTTGGTGTGAGCCCGCTTTGTTAAACTCCATTGTATATGGAGATTGATGATGACGTCTAAACAATAATTTTAATCTGTTATTTTTGGTTTCTCCCATACCATTGCTTTGATTATTTGATTGTTGATTGGGAGCTTACTCCATTCAGGTTGACTTCAATGTGTATGTGGGATGCATCAAAGAAGAATAGACACTGATGAGGATTTGGGCGTCCAGCCACCTTTTCACTGCGCCAATGGTGAATTTGTGCTCACGCTATTTTGCAGAATTTTATTGATTTAAAGACTTTTTTGAAATCAGAGCATGGTTTCTATGTGGCTATAGGAGCACTCATCAGTGCTTAATTTTCCAGGTGGTGACGCTCCTATAGGCCAATGTATCTTTTTGCACAGTTGTATACTTGATATTTGTGTTGTGTGCTATATTTTCATGAGATTTGGCTTATGCACAGCTGAATTTATCAAAAAAATCAATGTATGTCATTTTTTAACTAATTTCTTATGTTAATCTAAACAAATAAGTTTGATACAGACTCTACAGTAACCCTTATCAGCATTTTGAACCAACATGTTAATTGTAGAGTTTTGGTATCTATTGGTGTTGTGGGATGATCCATGATTGGCTTAATTAAAATTATTTTATTTTTATTATATCAGGCATTGAAACTCATCAAAACTGGAGAAAAATTTTCTGCATGTAGTGATTGGTTGGAGGCTGCTAATTCTTATTTGTGCAAGCCCTATCTTGTTCAATTATGTTCATAGAAGGTTGGCATTGTTGATTATGTTATATTCCTGAGATTAAGTTAGGTGGTAACACAAGTTTTTATATTCTCAAACCAAGAGCCCTGAGTCATAGGCTCCACTATGGCAGTGCTAGTATCGTTGTGTTGCATATTTTTAATGGCCATCAGGTTTTATGCACCCAGATTAACCAAAAAATGAAGAATTATAGGTGTTTTATTTTTTTATATTATTAGCTGCATTACTTTTAATTTGGCCTTATTGATTATAGCCTAAGCTATAGGACGGTGGTCATGTGCCCATTTTCATTCCAGCTCACATGACATAGTAGAAAGAGAATATAGAATTTACTAAAATAAATTATGGTAGTCTGTACATCTGTTGGAGCATGGCTCTGCTAACCAGCTTACCTTTCTATAGCTTGTATGTTTGTGTTTAGTTGCGTCTAGTGCTCTATTTTGTGCAGTCTTCTGGTAAACTTTATTTGGAGGATATATTCTTATATTTATTTAAGGTAAGTTGACCAGGGGACAGACATTACCAAAATAGAGAAAGAATGAAAGCATTGACATGAAACCTGATCCAAGTCAACTCCATAAAGATAGTTTTCCATCTCTAGAACTGGACTCATATTTTTCTAGTTACATCAGGTAAGTTTTTCGTGATTTTAGATTTACTAACCGCCAGTAGTTTTTTTGCTGGCACCCCACTCGATGTGAAAAGGGAAGAAATCAAACCCACAACCTTCAGGTTAATAGCTGTACGCCCTAACAACTCGCTACTACCCCCTTGGAGTATATATTATGAATATAGGAATTTCATGTAATCAGAGTCTGTTATCCAACTTATCTGATGCTAAATGATTATTATAAATTTCTAGAATCAGCAAGCTTCCTAGTGGGGTGAAGTTTGTCACTATGGAAAATTTGCTTTTCACAATTTTTTGACCATATAATATATGATAAAGAATATTTTATCTTTTAATAAATGAACATTTATTGCTTTGAAGAACGACGCATAATTTATGATATTGTGCCCTTTGTTAGGCAAGATCTTTCCTAATCTTTGAGGGAGCTTTGTTCTTAATTTTTAAAGGGATCTTACTCTTTGTGCTTAATGGGGAAATTTGTATTTAATAAAACCCTTTTTATTTTTGGAAGTTATAGTCAGATCAAAAAATTTATTAGGAGAGGGTTTCTGCTGGTCATAAGTTGATTCACAGGCGGTTTGGTTCATATTAAACTGAATCAAACACTTTTGCTCCTGGCAAAACCAATTAAAATCTTGCTGAGGGGGTACATAGCTCTAACTGAATCTTCCATAGACATAATTACAAAAGTCCTCATTTTGATAGAAGCAATGGATTTTCTGGGCCGCGGTGGTACCTCAATGAAAATAACTAGACTTAAAACACTAACATTATCGGCTCTAACTCTAAGTTAATGAAGTTATAAGGTTATTAAGCCTCCTAATTGATATTCTGGAATGATGGGTTCAAGCATTGGCTTTTCAATTACTATTCTTCCAATTTTTTAGGAATTAACAATAGAGCTTATATCTAAAATTCTACTCCTTATGCTCCTCATAGCTAGATTGGCTGTATCAGGGTAAAAGATTTTCAATATGGCTGAACGCTAGAGGGCACAAGGGTTCCAAATGTATAAAACCATAAATGGAAATACACTAATTATTCAGTGATAGCTTACCCATTAAGCCATCAGTGCTCCAGGAGAAATTCTTTCCATTGGGATAAGCTGGATTGCACCATTGTTTAAAGTGTAGTGATAAGTGTATCATTAGCTCACTCTAAAAAACCATTGGTATTAGGGTGATTGGAGGCTCTTAGATCCCATTGATTCATACACGTTGGATATGATATTATCTAATTTATCACATGAAAGAATCGACTTTTAGACTTTAAAAGGGTTAATGAAATCTTTTTGAACAAATATATGAGAAAATAAAAGCTGGTAAGTCCCAAATTGATAATAAGAAATCTCCACCTGACTGACATGATCCCAGTGTACCCTAAAATGGTATCCTGATTAACATGGCAAAGGATTATCGCAATGTTTGTTGACTACTTTATCTTATGACATGCAAGACCATAAATTAAGATGTACCCAATTAAAGGTAAGAAAGTAAAAATCTGAACACTTATCAACCCAAATGATACAAGTCTCATCCAATTTAGTTCAATTAAAATACATATACAACTATCAAAATATTCTACAAAAGTATTTTTTAATCTTCAATGTATCGCCTAAACAAGAGTCTCCTATCAAGATCTCACCTCATATAAAATCTATTGAACTATTAATTTAATAGGGTTTATATTGCTGTATGTAACATATAAAACCCTCGCTTTATAATAAAACAAAATTATGCCGTTTTCTTTTATCTCTTTTTAGTATCTTGCTTCAATAGTTCATTAAGAGAATCTTGCCATATGATGAATACTCTAATTGACGGGGCTAACAATGACTTGGCACCCTAAAGAAAAAATATTGTGTGAGTCTTAGATTTCTAAATGTAATAATTGTTGGGCTTCTTGGGTACAACACCATTGTGCCACAAAAACGGAAGCCCTACAGGGGTCATAAATTATTTGATATGTTCCTATCAAAATTATGTTCAGTTACCAACTGAAAACAAAAACTGTACCATTATCAGACAAGATAACTTTTTGGCTAGCATTTTGGGTAAAGACTTTATTGAGTAAGAATGAGACAGTGGCTTTAGTGAAAGTAGAGACTACTAGTGTGGCTTTGGCCCAATTTTGGTATGATTTAAAGCTAGGATGATGTAGCAGTGCCCATACATGGCAGTTGGCAATTGCCTTTTATGTTACACTGGCATTGGCAAAGAGTGAATTTGGCATAATAAATTAAGTTTTCAAATCAGATTAGAGAGGCAATGGCTTGCACAAATAAGGCAGAAATTCCAAACACTATGGGTGGAGCCGTCCTGAATTCTCAGTAACATTGATTAGAAGCCACTGGTAGATATATGAAGAGCTCCATGTCCCACAGTAGTATGCGCCTCTATTAAAGTAGGGGACCTGGCTGAGAGGCATATATAAGGTAAGCAGATAATCTCTACGCGTTTATAGAGCAACCGTACCTCAATGTCAGGTTTATCATTCATCTGTCCTAGTCATTCTTAAACCTAGGGGCCTCTTAGCCACAATCTTGGGTAGCCCAATTATCTTATAAAAAAAGTTCTCCTCAGAAGCATATAACTTCAGTAGAGATAGGAGGGATAGACAGTTTGTTCTGATGGATAGCCCCAGCATAGTGAACATTAAAGAAATCGCAAAATTTGTAACTTGAGGTTTCATCTTGAAAGTTTCCAATCTGGGTCCTTCATCTGTCGCAACCACCTTAATGTTGCATAATTAGTCAAAATGTAAAGTGTTTTCCATGAAAAAAGGGTTTAATACATGTTTTAAAAGCACATCCAGACACTAATATCCAAAAAAGCTATAATTTCTTTCCTCTTTAGTCAGAGACTGATGAAGCAGGTGATACGGTGATCAACTTAATAAGGGTTTAGTTGTGTCAATATTGCTCTGAATGCGACGTCACTGGCCTATATATACAAAATGAATGGCTTAGCAAATCAGGTGGTGACTAATATAAAAGCTGACATCAGGGAATTTCTTAGGGAGTCAAAAATCCTGTTGTTTAGACTCTTCCTATAGGAACAAGATCTTTGTGGAGTAAATATTCCAACAGCTTGTAGAGTTTAGCAAAAAGAGAAATGAACTGTTGGTAGCAACAAACCATTCATAGGAAGACCTGTATTTTTATGCAAGCTAAGTTTGGCTGGGACATCTTCTTGTATGGCAACAAACTTAATTTGAAACGGAATGATAAGTTCACTATAACCCTATGGACCAAAAAAATCCATTTTCTTTTGGTAAAAACTACGTTTTTGGGCTTCATCTTCTAGAAAATTGTCTCTATCTGATTAAATACTTATCTTGGGTGTTGAAGATGTTATGAAGATTTTGAAGAATCTGTAGCATCAATTAATTAGAGTTAATACTCTGGAATTTATTATGTCTTTGAGAATACCGTACATTACCCTCTGGAATGTTGAAAAAACGTTGCATAGCTTCTTGTTGCATATGAGTCAGCTCAAGTGCCCTTTTCTGAAGATTAGTGAACATTTCACTCTTTCCTCAGGATCACATCAATATGCCAAAGTCTTCTTGTAGATTCATGGTGGAGAATAATTTGAATTTTTCTAAGAGATGTAGAAAGTCATCAATTTGAAGCAAAAGGTAGCTGGTTTCTCAATTATTGCATTTGGTCATTTATAAATTTTTCACAACTTGATTATCTTTATCTTATTTGGGGCCAAATATTAGTGATGATGCCCATGAGCTCTTAGAAAGTTTCAGCAAGATGGCCTTTATTAGCTGTTTATGCTCATTAGTCACTTAATATTCTTCAACTATAAATTTTTCAGTATGATATGGACCTAATGGAATGAACATCCAAGCCATCACTTTGTGTTGGACCCCTTTTTTCATTTCAAAATCGTTAAAGCTTTTTGAAAACATGTCCGCATATCCAACTACTAGGGCTTTCTATAATAGTTTTTGCACAGGAGTAGGAGAATGATTGAACTTCACCTTATCTCATACAATGATAAAATTCGTCCATATCAGGTAAGTCTTGGTTTTTACAACCAGTGTAGGAGACAATATGAATTTTAATGTAGAGTTTATACATAAGATATCAGATTTTGATATAAAAAATGAGTTTTCTGGTACACTTAAACATCAAAAGAGTGATAGGTTTTTCATACAGGATCCATTATTCCAGGACAAATCAATGGCTCGCGTATAGGTGGATTAGCTTACTCATTAATCTCAATATGAGCATAAGGTATTAACTTTAGTTCTAGTTTCACCATTATACAGGATTTAGGGGGGAAGATGACCTTTTAGATAGGAAATTATTTATTCCTTCTTGGGCGTCTTCCAGATGGAGGTTAATTAGTTTTAGGCCCTATTAGTTGGTATTCCAGCTGCAGAATGTTTTTTGAATGCTTTAATAGACAACTACTGGACATTATTTCTATTTTCTTCCTTGGCAGGTTCTGAATGATAAGCAGAATGTTATTCCCAATTTAGAGAAATACAGATCTTTATGACTAATCATGGTGTCAAACATTACCATGACTGCGTTTTTATGAGCATTACATAGCTATCATTGTCCATGGCAATTGCTGAATTAGACAATAATAGGATCTGAGTTGGATGATAAACAACTAGTAAGCGCTCAAGGTCCAATATAGGATTGTCTGGTAGCTCCATACTCAAAGTGTGGTTAGGATTTAGAGTAATTGTATCTCCTTCATAAAGCGACAGATAATATTTACTCTAGCTGGTGTCTACTTAAGCCAAGTCTTCACCTTGTGCACCACTAACTCACATGGGCGATATTTGAGCCAAAGTAAGGGACTGATTAGATAGCATTGGGTATATTAGGCTCATTGATGGGGTCATTGAGCTTTCCTGAAACAAAATAAATGATATAAAGAGGATTTATTTAACTAAAGTGTTACAGGATGTTGATCACATTGGGAGAAGACACAATGAATCAAATAGCCTTAAGAGTCCTTTATAGTTTTTTGAGGAGTAGATTAAAACTTATGGAGATTCACGACCTAGGCTGATGCCTCTTTTTATCTTTGGACAATTTTTAAGACCAACTTTCATGGTGATTATAAACCTAAAATAGGTGCAGGGGTCGAGTCTGGGTATCAGCTTTGAGTTTTGATCAATGTTATGGATATGGGGCTTAGAACAATAATTGATAAGGTAAGACGCATATCCAGATCAGCTTTCCATGATGACCTTTTTTGATATCAAGGATCTATTTGAAATTTTTTTTGACTCTTTAGATTTGTAACACAAGGTTTCAGTAAAAAGATAAAACAGATACCACAGCAGCTATCACTTTATCAAGATTACCCGGTCACAGGAGGCTAAGGTAAGCTCTTTATAATAAAATTGGTTAGAAATCTTTTTATATGAATACCTTTTTTCAGTATGAACATATAGTGTTGTATAAAAGTTAGACAAGGTCAAGTTACCATGGTATTCTTTAATATGTGTCTTTTTTACTTGATCCGATGATGTACTTTCTTTAGAGTAAGGCCTTATTATTTTCTGGTACTAATGTCAAGTCAGATCTTAATATGTTTAATAGGATATGTTAATCTATCCCCATGGCCCCTTTTTACATAATAAAAAGGTCGAATATTCTCCATACACAAGGTGAAATTCTCCTTGTAGATTGGCTTAAAGGAATTGACAGGGTTGGAGAGGACGTTTATATCTGGGTTTAAAGGTATCTCAAGTTCTGAAAGTTTAGTCTCATAATTTTAGTCATTAAGTTTGGTCGATCTGTTATCAAAGGAAATTGAGACACTCTTGAAAATTCACACTAATTATTTACTTGAATAGTAGCAGGTATATAGTTTATAGCTTGGTGGAATCATAGATTTTGGCAGCCTGGTCAGCAATTTTCTGCAATATGCATCTTGTTAATGCTCTAGATCTTAGATCATGCTTTAATTTGTTTGAACTCGGCATCCAAGGTAGTTTGGTAGGTTTGTTGACTAAAATTTATGTTTAACATATACTGATTAGTGAGAATTTTGTCATGAATAGTTGGAAAGTTTAAGCCAAAATTGAGATAGTTTCTTTAAATCATCTAACTTAGCACAAGCCACTCCCTCCATTTTCTTCACAATTGTTTAATATTGGTTCATGGTCTTCATCTCATGTTGTCTCAATGTATGGAGGGTTTCTCAGAGATCCTGGGAGGCCCTCTGGACTCTTGGTTCCTTCTGGCCTTGAACTCTTTAGGGTCTGCGGGTCCAGAGGGACCTTTTTGAACGTTCACTTTAGAGGTTGGTTGACTATTGGCGCTTTTATTGAGCTGGAGGATCAAGTTCAACAAAACCTCAATCCTAGTCTCATAAGTTTGCGAAGTTTTATTCAGTTGTATATTAATTAAGACCCTGCTTGTTTCAAGTGACCATTTATTGTTGCTGTAGTTGAAATTTGGATTTGACCACCAATGAGATCAATTACTGCACTAATAACACTAAAATCATTTTAGACCTCGCTTCTATCCTTGTCACACTATCTATATTCCTCGGCAGATTTAATCCCATCAATGCTCCGTCTGATGTTTACAATCTTCATCTGACTTTTTTAAGATATTTGAATCGATTTGAAATATTATCCTAACTACTGGTGGAATTAAACCTATCACTTATGGTGACAGAGTGCCCTAATCCTCTAACCAGTTACACCCCATAGATAAAAAATTACTAGAATTACTCAGCCAACTAGTACCCATAAAGCTGTGCTCCACTTCGGACAAACAACCTTCAAGAAGTACTAACAATAACCAGACGACCATCCAATTTCAGCATCAACGTTAAACAACCCTTTAGAGGACCATATATGGGAAGCACTAGAAGATTTGGGAGCTGCAAGAAAGGTGACCACTAGAGACCAGGGTATAGATTGGAAGTGGCTAGGTTTGAATGAGGGAAAAACGCGGGAAACAAAAATTCTGAGATCAACCATCATCAGTGAAATTTTTGTTTTTGTACACAGTGGTTCTCCAGCGCTGGAAGTACCCAACAAGGCTATGGAAGATTTGGAGGATTTATATTTATTTAAATATAATTTATCATATTTTATATCTATCTCATGGTATACTTTTATTCACAAGCCTTACTTATTTGACTACAAATACTTTTGCCAATCAAGCCCAATTTAATCTAAAAGGCTATATTATGGTCTCACTACAGAGGTACTTTTTAAAAAATTCTAGAAGAAACCAAGGAACCTATTACCATGAGTCAGGACAACAAACGATTTATTATTGGCTTTAAGGAAAAGTACCCCTCAACCCATGACTTAGAGGAGCTAAATGAGACCACATCCTCCTCATAATCTCAAATAATGTGGAGAACAAAGGTCTCATTATAGAGTATATTCCTGTAGGATCGCTAGCCTCCCAGTCTCAAAAATTAGATGGCTAACACACCACAAACTTATTAAAGAGGTTATGGAATGGCTCCTTTGTGGGTATCATCTCTCCACCAAAGTTATCAACGAAGCCCACTTGAGGATGTTCATTTTTTTATCTGAGGTAAGCCAACCAGGGGACGGACAATACCAAAAATAGATAATTGGATAGGGGGAGGCGAAGTGTAACTAAATAAAGTAGGCACCTCAGAGTAGACAAGCTACCCCTGTTGCCAGCTGGTACTGCCAGGATTGGGAGGGGGTTGAGTGCGCTACTCCAAGGGGGTTTCCCTGTTATGTAGCAGGTGTGGAGGAAGAGGTCTGTGTGTAGAAACCAGACTGGGAATCATGACTCTATGAGCTTTTGTTGCCTCCAGCTTCATGTATCCATAAAGCCAGGCTTAGAAGTGTTCCAGTAGGTGAACATGGAATCTGCTGATTATTTCATGGAAGCTTGGTACGGTACCCTTGAAAGCATCCAAAGCTATAGTATGGATTGTCCACATTGCAATGGTTACCATGAGTGAGCGGAGGGTAGGTTGTATTGGGGATTTGAGTTGGAGCGCGAGGAGGCTCCTGGAAATTGATAATTCCTAGTTATTTTGGAGCCTTAGCAGACACGCAACTTCCCGCCATATGTCTCTTATGGGGGCATGCTTCAAGGCAGTGGTGTAGGGTACCATCTCCTCCACACACTGCGCACTCTGCATGGAGAGAGTTGGAGCGATCTGCTGATCTATAGGTTCTTCTGATGCAGCGCCAGGTGTTAGCTCTTACCCTTGGCTGGAGGAATGGATGATGTGTTAGCCTCCATATTGCCTTCTGCATTGTGAGGTCATATGTGATGTCTAGAGCATCCAGGTAGTCGATTCTTGCTATGACTGGAGCCACATCATGTGTGTTCCTCTGAGGGTTGTCCTCTGGGTTCCTTAGCGTGAATTGGGCTCTGGGCCTGCCCCTCCCCTGACTATGCCTGTGAGAGTGATGGTCCAACCCATGTGTTGAATGGTGCGGAGGAGGCGTTTGAAGTGTGGGGGAGTTCCATGAGGGCCCGCTGCAGTGGGGTGTTTTGCAAGGTAAGTGAGCAGGTTGGACGGGTTGTGTGAGCTTGATAGCTATAGAGCCTGTGTAAAGTTGGCCCTCGCTGCTCTGGACCAGTGTTGTTGCGGGAGATCTGGGGCAAGAACTTCCTTTATCCAGGTGCCCAGTATATGGTTGGCATGGTCCTCAAAGTCCATTAGACCCATGCCTCAAATGGAGCGTGGGCCAAAGAGTGTTTCCACCCGTACAGGTGGCCAGGTCTTAGGCCACAGCTATCCCTGAATAAGTGCGCGGATTTAGGACATAAAAGTAGGTGAATAGGATATTGTGTGTGCGGGGAACCACAGCATTGGGAGGATGAGTGAGTTGGAAAATGTTACTTGCACCGTTAAATCTTAGTTTCTTCCTTTTCTGGGATGCTACGCGATTGGACATCCAATGTATTAGGTTGTTCTCCATTGTCTCATTGGCATATCCCCCTGTTTCCAGCCATATCCCAAGGTGGCGGACAGGAGTGGTGGTGGGAGGTGATGCAAAGGGTAAGATGAGTGGGTTTTTTCTTCGTATGGGGGTATGAGGTTTGGGTGTTGTAGCCCAGTTTTGGTGTACTTGCCTAGGAGGATTATTTCTTTTCCTTTTGTTGAGCGACGCGTTGCTCAAAATGTATTATATTACTCTAATATGCGTTCCAGTTGGTGGGCACCATTGTTGTTAGCTATACCTGTCATGCATTCATCCGCAAAGGCTATTATCTTGACTGCAGACTGGCCTTGTGCGGTTATGCCCATAAGGCGTGAGTCATCAACGTGTAGGGATTGGATCAAAGCTGAAGTTATACAGCAGCGGGCTGAGGGAGTCCCCTTGTTTGAGCCCTCTGCGTGGTGTGATCTTGTTGAATAGAAAGCTAGGACCACATACAGCCACGGATGCTGATTCTGTAAGGAGCATCGTCTAGTTTATAAATCTGGGTGGAGGTTTGAAGGCGCTCAGGCATTCCTTTAAGTACGGCCAGCTAACACGCTCATAAGCCTTCTCCTGGTCTAGGAAACCAGGTCTCCAGATGCTTTGGACTGACATCTGTTGGTGACAGAGTGTATGTTTGTCCAGATTGACCGCCCTAGTATGAACCCAAACTGATTGGGTGACAGGATATTGGAGGCTATTGTGCCTATTATGGTTGCTTAAATTTTGCAAGTAATTTTTTTTGTTTGTGTTAGAGTGCAATTGGGCGCCAGTTGGCCAGGTCCAATTTGTCACCCTT
The DNA here is from genome assembly GCA_022478985.1 of Massospora cicadina. Classification (NCBI taxonomy): domain Eukaryota; kingdom Fungi; phylum Entomophthoromycota; class Entomophthoromycetes; order Entomophthorales; family Entomophthoraceae; genus Massospora; species Massospora cicadina. The sequence goes on from JAKSZP010012444.1 coordinate 38,366, forward strand.
TTTGTACAGGGTTATGTCATATGAGTCCTGGCCACCAGTTAGGAGATGTGTCTCCAGCAGGCATTGGTTCATTGATGCTAAGAGGAGGAGGGCGATTTGTTTAAAATAAATCTTGTAAATTCATAGGGTATCCCATCAGGGCCTGGGCATTTCCTATATATGCACCACAGACTGTGTCCCAGAGTTCCTCCTTTGTTATTATGCTTAGAATGTTATAATCCGGTGGTGTGCTTTGCATTCTGGCAGTGTGTATAAAATCTCTAATTTTTTGGGGGTGCGTTGAGGTATCATGATATAGTTCAGTGTAGTAATGAATACTTTCTTTTTGACCTCTATTGGGTCAGTTGCCACGGTGCCATCAACTTTTTCAGACCTGCATGCACGCGGGCTGGTTGCCATGGGAGTGGAATTGGCAGAAGAAGTACATCAAGCAGGTTTCGCCTTCTTTTATGAACTTACCTTTTCTTGATACTTTGATTCTGTGCTGGTGTTCAAAAAGGAGAGCATTTAGGCGGGCTGATATTTCCGCCCATTTGTGCTACCATTTGGGGCTTTAGCTATACTTCAGGTTGTTGAGCTCGAGGTGGTCCAGTTATGCTAAGGTGCGCCTGATTGTGGCTGTGTCAGCGGTGTACAAATGCAAGGTGATGTGCCAAGTTTATGTATTTCTTTGGTTTTAACTTTGCCTAGGTTTTAATGGGATCCAATATGAATGGGGTTGTGATTTCTGGTTTGTGGCCTCATGTTTGACCCAGTTGGATTCTTTGGACAGTTTTATGTTTTCTGGGTGTAGCTTCCTCCAGGCCGATGACTGTGTGGGAGTTTGGGTTGGTGAGAGCCACACCAAAATGAGCTGGTGGTCAGAGAAATTGGTTTTTTTGTTGTGAAGTTGGAGATTTTCAAGCGGTGAGTTTTTGGTACAAGGATGTAGTTGTTGTGGCTCATTGAAATGAGCGTTTACTTGCGTATATTGGGACGGGTCATGTTGGGAAGGAGTGGTGACCCAGGGTGAGGGTTTCATGTAGGCTTAGGGATGCCATCATTGTATGGAACTCAATGTGCCTTAGTGAAATCCCCTGGTATTAGCCCATCAGTCCATGTTGGAGTTATCCCAGAAGTTGAGGTCACCCAGTAGGATGGTATCAGGTGGGAGGGCGAGTGTTGTGATGGTTTTGAGGAATTGTTTCCTCATAGCTGCGTTGCATGGTGCATAGATGCATGTTAACAAAAATTGTATCCTCTTAGCTTGCGATCATTGCAACCAGGATGCAACTGTGCAGACATGAGGAGGAGTTTTATAATTTTAAGTTTTTTGTTATTTCTGGTGACCACCCCACAGTGTGTCGTCCATACCAATAGGTATGGTGAGACCCTGGCTGACCAGGATCCATCTTCCCCCTGTAGACAGTGGGTTTCTTGGATGGCCAAGATATCTACATGGGGTTTTCACAAGAAGTCTAATTTTTTGGCTTGGGACGCATGAGCCCTGGCTCCCACAATTTTTACCGTCCCTATTGTCACTGAGGTGCCTGCGGTACCTCAGGAGCTGTTGGGGGGCCACCCAGCCCACACTCAACGCCCTTATTGCTGGCCCTGCTTTGTGTCATTGGGCCAGTGTTTTCTGTGGCATCATCTGATTCCATACCTTGTGTTAATTTCTCATGGAAATTGCAGTTTTTAGAATTTTTCAGCAGATTCTTCCACTAGTGACTCAAGGTGGGCTGTTGCAGTGCGCTGATTTGTTTCTGTGGTTTTGGGATGCAAATTTGGAGAATTGGGTCCCACTTTTTCGCCCCTAGTGGAGCCAAATTGTTCTGCTAAGTTTGCTTTATTGATGTCATTTTGATAATTCAGTTGCATTGTTGAGAAAATTTTCATTTTAGGCATACTGCTCTGATTGGGTGACTTGGATAATTTCCTCCATGTCCTCCTCAGCTTGGGCATCCTGTTCTGATTGGTTGGCTCGGCTGATTTTCTCAATGTCTTCCTGAATTTTGCCAGGATTGATGGTGGAGGCCGCGAGTGATGCAGCCTTGGCTGCTTCCCGCTTGAAGGCTTCTGCAGCATTTTGCATGCTTTAAGTGTTAGTGGGTTTATGATGAGGTAGCGCCCATCCTCTCCCCATTGGAAGGCGTTGTTGGCATCTATCATTTTACCAAATTTCGTGTTATTTTTATCCATGGCGTCATTGAAGAATTCTGGGGCCTTGATGACCTCCTTCACAGGGCATGCATGTTCCTTGTGCCCCAATGTACTGCAATGGTTGCAGATAGGTGGTGCTTTTTCCAGTGTGACATTGAATGACTCTGACACCTTCCCATCTGGGAGGTAGAATTGTGCTATGTGAGGGATTCTTGTGAGGCCTATGGCCACCTCGGAGATCAAGTGGATTATGGCGATTGCCTGTCCTGTGCACAGGTTTGGCATCAATTGAAATCTTTATAATATTAATTGTTTAATATCTCCATAGTTTTTAAGTCCAGCCTGGAGCTCCTCCACGATTTTCTTTTGGGGGAGGTTGGTGGGGAGTGAGTCAAATGAGATGAACAAAGTGTTCACTTTGTTCCATCTGGTGTACACGTTGCGCACAATTTATTTGCACTTGGAGAGTACAGCTTTGATGCATACATTTGTGGCGGTGTCTGCATCTTTTCAGTCTCAAAGCTCAAATCAACCCAGCCACGTGGGACCATTTCCATGTTCAAATACACCATGTAGGGGAAGAGGGAGGCCTGTGCCTTTCACAATCTCTCACACAGAGAAGGTGACTCAGCCCCTAGGTATAGTCAGATCCCATGCTCTACCTTCGAAAGGGGTTGGTTATACTGGATCTCCATATACTGGTTTTGTTTCATGGTAAACTCCAAAAACTTGGGAGGTGGCTCAGTTTGTAGTTTTTTGGAGGCCATGTTTTCTGGTCCCCTTCCAGGACGTTTCTTGCCTTTCAGTGCACCTTTTGTCCATTGTTTATTATTGCTTTCGCCCATTCAATTTATTTTTGTTGAATATGCCTATCTCTCCTGTGTGATTATCAAAATTGCTGTTCAAAATTGAATCGTAGTAACTAATAGAATCATTATGGGAAAAAATTTCCCACTTGAGGATGTTCAGAAGCTATAAAAAACAGGTCTATTGGTATGCGTACTTCCTAAGAAAAATGCTAATGTCTGCCATAATCAATAAGATTGATACTCAGAAGCATAAAGTCAAAATAAAAGTGATACATCCATCAAGCCATCAGACTATGCAGAACCTCGCCCAGTAGCATATCAAGATCAAAAAACTGGTCAGTTAGCGGAGGCACACCACTGAAATAGCCAGCTAAAGGTGGACCTTTAGATGGCACCTTTTGAGAAGTTCACGCGGTTGTTCTACACAATCAACAATAGTCAGGTGAAGGCAACCGCTGAGTTGATGAACTTGCTAATTAACTGAATGGCAACATGGCTTTCATCATTGGCAATATACTGGACACATGTGGGGTGCTAACCCAATTAGTGGCCAATGTAACTCATAACTACGGACAGGTTAAGGAATACCTGAGATTAGAAATGGTGCAACATACAGTCACGTAGGCCGCCAATCAAGAGTCAATGCTCAGACAGGTCACACACTCAAGCAGTTGGTAGAGGAGTTAGACGGGTATCTTGATTGCCTCTTGGGCTTGGTGATAAACCACCAAAAACAGATTTAAGATCTTGAGCGGAACACTAAGGCTGGTCAAGACAGATTACACAGAGTTATGAAACTCTGAACTGGGACCAATCCATTCTTCCAACTGTCTATATGGAGAATACATTTTGTTAAACAATCTAGCACAGTCCCAACGCCTAAGAATCACCCATCTTACCAAAGAAATGATGCCCTCAAGGATTAGATTGTGAACATGGAACTAAATCTTTCTGATTTCACAAAGCCCATGGAACATGAGCACTGATATCTTTCAACTTAACTAGTCCAGCTCTAGGAGAAACTAAGAATTGAACTCTGCAAGTGCTGGCTGGGTCTTCCCACCTGAAATAAAAAAAATTTTGCTGATTCACATGAGTCTAGTCTGATGGACTCAAAATCTGAAGGCGATGAGGCACCCACAGGACAAAATTTTCTGGATCCTTTGAATTTGATACCAATCCCTGAAAAATCGCCTTAAACTTATATTCCAGAAACACTCATTTGCGCTAATATGACTACAATAGACAACCATGACGAAGCAACAGCTCACACTGAGACCACTGATGGTCCATCAACCAAGACCTTCCTAAACTTTATTTCAAGAAGAAGCAGCGTCACTAACCATCTATGCCATGAAGACTGAGCTAAGCAACTGAGGACGCAAGCAATTATAAGATTTATTCCATTAACTTGATAAAGTTAAACAAATATGGGAACATAGACACCTTCTTGTCATCAATCAAGATAATAATAGATGATGCGAGTGACAAGGCTAATCTGGTTACATTAATGACTCATTAGTCCCAGAGATTTAAAAGCTGGTGATTCCCAAAATCATTGAGACTGGGCTGTCTTACCAAAAATACAAAGAAAATTATCCTAATAGGAATTTGGTGGAGCAGAGTTCAAGACAGCACAGATTACTGCCTTCCTCATCTTTTCCCTTTAAGAAAAAATAAGCTTATCCTAGAGTTCACCAATGGCTTTTACTTCAAGGCTCAGTGCTATATGGCGTGAAAGTTTAGAATATCTATTATGCACGGATTGCCTTAAAAAGTTTTTTACCTTTAAAAAGAAAAGTACTTAGTCATGCTATCCATGTAAATCAACTTAACGTATTGTAGATGTTGAACTATCTCCACCACTGTACTGTGACCTTTGACGCACCCAATAAAGAGTATCAAAATTCTTGTAAGACCCCAGGTGCCAGCTATCAAGTTGGACAGAGCTTTGCATCCTTTAAGGACAAAAATGGCCTCCTATCATAAGGCTGTCATACATACCCAGTTTACTTATCTAAGGCATACCTCTGGATGAGAGATGGGTAGTGGCAGTACCCACTTTCTAGTATTTCCACACCCCTAAAGATCCTCCCAGGCCCAAGGCACTATCATTTATGAAATTTCAGACATTTGGTTTAGAGGATTCATTAATTCTTCCATAGATTTAGAGTCTTCTGTAATGTTAAAGTGTTAAGATTATAGAATGTTCACATCATCTAGAATAATTGAACTATAATGAGATATCTTTTATTTTTTCTAGGGGTCAATGTTGTATTATATAAACATACCATATTTGAGATTTACCATTAATTAGGTAACCACAGTAGGTTTATTTATCTAAGAAATGTTAGCTAATTTTTTAGATTTGATTCGTCCAGATTATTTGTGTTCCATAGAGGTGATCCTCAACAATGATTGGAAGTGTTTAAATTATTGATATTTCTTAATAATTAAATTATCCTGGATAGATTAATTTTTGGGTTTGTCACCAGTCATAAGGGCTTATTGGCAGTTGCTGAAGCGTAGACAACGCTTTTATTGACAGCATCTTTTTGGTTAACCTAAAAACAATGTGAACTGATATTAATGGGAAAAAGACCTATTACCTAAGCAGGTTGCTAGATTATTATTAAGCTTAATCCACAGGGTTTGGAGAGGCTTTGAAACTCACACTTTAGAAATCCAATTCAGGAGGGGTTATCTAGTCAGTGATCTAATCTGACTAGGCGGATGGGTTATTTATCATTTTTTAAGGCTCTTAAGGTAAAGATCATGGCACTGGATGCTGTTCCCATTGGGGCGCCAACTTAAGGGTTGAAAGTCAAGTACTATATAAATATCCTTTGATTTTATGGAAAAAAGGCGGACACTTTCAGTAGACAAATATATTAGAAAGTAATACAGTTATATACATTATTGTCATAAAAAGAGTCTAAGAGATAATTTCTCTTTACTCAATTGTATGAAGTTCTCAAGGTCTCTTTTGCCAAGAGTAAAAGGGAGAGATTCTCTTGTCAAAAATTTGCTAAATCTTGTGATAAGAGTTGAAGGGATAGTTTTACATTATCTGGATTGCTTCCAAGTACCTACAATTGGGCTAAAGGAAGGCTGTTAGTAACTGTCTATATGAGAAATCCTGATTGACTTAATACATTTGGTTGTTAGAAACTCGGCTAAAACAATTGTCTCATATATTATCACTTTACTGCATTTATTATTATACTGTTGGCAATAATTCAATGCACACTCTGAACCTTTTCTTAAACCTCAAAAAATTTACATTTGGCGCTCACTAAAGGGTGATTGGAGAAAACCCACAACTATACCTCCTTATGCCTCATGTTGCTGATGCCCCTACCCTGAAGTTGTCCGCCATGGTCCGCCAGCTAAAGTGGGCGCTGGACAAAAGTTTCCCCAAAGCTTCCTCACCATCTGATTTGGCTTGCTAGGATGATAACCTAGGGGCTATATTAGGAATTTTTTAATTTATTATAATCCCTTTGTTTGGCCCAATTGCAAATAAAGATGCGTGGCGGCTCCCCCTTTTGGGTTGGGCACCACTAGTGCTAAAAAATAAAGGGTGAGTGGATTTTCCAAGTAATATAATGCATCAGAATTTATCAGTGTTATGTTGAGCAATAACAATCTTAAGAAGGTGTGGATGTAACTAGAAACGGTTAACAGGAATAAGCTGGATTTGGTATCCTAATATAATCTAAATACAATGGCAGAACAAGAAAAAAATAGCCAAGGAGGAAATGGAGCAGAATTAGAAGGTTAATAATTTAAATTGGTAAGTCGCATTATCAAGTAGAAGTAGACTTAATTAATCAACAATTAATGTTTCAGAAGGCTGCTTGTGAAGTAGATAGAAGTGTATGCCAAATTCAGTATGATTTCACAAGTTCTTAAGCAGTTAAATGACCTAAAATATTACAAGTACAACTGTGTTCAGAAAGAGGCAGATGTAGCTGATAACAATAAAGATAAGAAATTTCTGTTGGGAATGTGCAGCTACAAGGAACATGCATGAGCCTTTGCAGCACTTTTGGAGATGACTACTGAAAATACCAAATACATGGAAGAGCTACTGAGAGGCTACCTCCCATTACAGTAGTAACTTAAGAATTTCAGGATATGCCAAGAATTACCTATCTATATTTGGATGACACTTGGCATAATTCTGAATATTTAAAATAAAATGTTAATAATATAGTGACCAACAGAAAATGGTAACAGTTATAGCTGTTTGGATACAAATTTTATAAAATCTTGTGTTGCCCAAATGAATGGGCGTAACAGGGACGTACAATGACGTCAAAGAAGAAATCATGAACGAGTTTGGCATTCCTGTCTGGATTTATAGCCTCAGAGAGGAGTTCATAGGAATCCAAGTTTAGGAATGGCAAAAGCTTAGTTGTAATTGCTGATTGATTTTACTAGGAAGCACAAATCTGGTGGACGCAAAAGTTTTACCAGGATTTAATTTTTCTTGAAAATGCAGATGGCGCTTCAGCCAAAAGAGTCTGCACTGCGCCATGGTTTCAACACTAGAATATCAGACTTCAACTTCACAAATGGTGAGATATATGAAATTGTTGGTCTCAAAGTTTAAAGCACCCAAACAAAATTTTGATCATATTCCAGCCAATGTGGATCAGATTATGGGGGAACTTCAAGATGCTAATCTGCAAAATTAAAATATTTACAGTCAAGTTTTAATATGAAACTCAATGTACAAAAAATAGACGAATAATTTGGAAAAATGGTGTCAAGTTTGTGGTGCAGCTGGACATTTTGCCGCTCAATGTTGGGGGAAGAAGCCAAGACATATTATGATGCTTCATTGTCTACAGAGGAGACAACTGTTTAAGATTTATGGAAAGGTTCATCAGTCTAGATGTGGAACAATCTAGCGCTGCATTCAAAACCATTTTTTGCCAGCTATATGCCAAATGGAGTATTTATTTCAGATTGTTATAAAAGGCCCAGGAGAAGATCCGCTGTATAAAGTCTTAATGTTCAATCTAAAATTTGTCATGAGGAAAAATAAAGTATGAAGATAATTGATCCTGAATATTAAAGGAAGTCACTTTAGACTTATGCTTAATAGATCTCAGAAATGGCATGAAACGCTGAGAAGAAGAATAAGAAAATTAAGTTAAAGTTGGATGATGCTAACATTTTCATATTAATCCGCGCAGCTAAGAAATTCATTTTTAGATCTAATAATGGAATTAGTTCTAAAGTTTAGTATGCAAATAATGCTTATACTCAATAAATGAGAATTACTCAATTTGCTTTAAAGGATCTGACAATTAATGAGAAATTCGCTTATTTTAACACTGGAAGAATCAAATGACAGCTTCTGACAGATGAATTAAGGTTAGGTCCTGCTAAAATTTGTGCGTTTTGGGAAAGAATGTTTAATGGTTGGGAGAATTTAAAATATTGCCAAATCAGTGAAAAGATGCATGTATACTGGAAAACATTGATAAATGTTGTATATTAACTCAAGTCTATAGCAAATACAAAAAGCATTGGCTCTATAAAAATTTATAAAAACTAGAAATATAAGATAAATTAAAGATAATATATAAAAGATAAATTATATATTAAAAACTTTATTCATTTATAAGTAGATCAAGTTCAACATCTACAATTCCAATATGTAGTAAGAGTGTTTTTTGCTCATAATATGGATAAAATTGTCCAAAAGACCCTGGCCAATTCTCAGTGGAACCTTTTAACTGGGGCATCAAAGTTAATAATGATACTCAGTCAAATAGCAAGAGTTTGGATATGCAAATTTTACCAAATATGCGACGAAATCAGGGGAGTTCATCAGTGGTTCCTCCCAAGCCCAATTATTGTTCATCTCAAGTACCTAAGCGGGGCCTCTCCTTCTTTATAGAGTTGGCGGGGTACCCTAGGTGCAACTATCTTCTCTCACAGTGATTGGTTGAAATATATCGATACTTCAACCCATGGGTTTTTCTTGCCTACGATTGACCCTCCTCTTGCTGTTTTAGTGAAGTGAGGTGAGTTCAAAAGCTCTGATAGGTCAATAACCCATATTTCCTAAGTAGGCTCAAAGTATATATCAAATTATGCCTACCTTGGTCCAAGCCCAAGTCAATTTAGAATACTAAGCAGTAGATAAGAACATAGCTCTCTTTTTACCCTTGCGCTGCCACTAATAAACTATCAAAAATCTCTTATTTTTCATACTTTAAACTTTCCTAGTTTTATATAAGTGGTATAAAAAACTCCCCTATTTTATCTAACAGCAGATGCGAGTTTCACTACTCCTGCTATTTAATATTGTCAAATTCTGTACCAATAGCACCAGCAAGCCTCAAATGGAGCCAGGATTTAGACAGACGTTGCTCACTACATGGGAGTCTGTAGACCACAAAAGCAACAAAAACAATGGAGGTTGGTGGAATTGGTATCCCTCACGACTGTTCCACAGAAATAAACCCCCGGCTAGCTTCTACTGAACTCCAGCTAGCTAGTGCTTTGTCTCACTTCAAAAGGCTTAGAGGCACCCATTAAATGATCTTATGAGGCCTCTCCTGGTATCCTCAAACCCCTTTTAGGGACAGTTTACCACAAGTGAGGGAAGTGTTGCTTCTTTCCTCTTTATGTATGAAGTTGCTATGGAAGGGGCAACGGACCACCTTAAAATAAAGTAACTCCTTCCCTGGTTATGTCGTAGTGCTCAAGAGTTAATGGTTTAATATATGGCCACTCTCAGAACCTGGGCGGAGGTGAAGCAAGTAATCACCAAGGAAGACGGCTTCCTACAAAGTTTAAACAGGCAAAAACAGGCCTTTATGTGCCTTAGCCTGAAACAGGGCGAATCAATCGCCTCATTTGCTGAACGCTTTTACAATAAAGCTCAGACCTACTGATTGCAAAAATGCTACCCCTAGACGATGCAGTTGCAGCTTTCTTGGCTGGCTTGGCGTTCCATCTCTCCTTGGCAATGCACCTCTCTTCTGTAAAGCGCTTATATAAGAATGTACTAGATATCAAGGAAGATTTGGTAGAGGTGGCTAGTCTTTATGAACTTAAACCTATATAAGTGTCTCTGAGCAAAGCATCTACGCTGACTATTTTAGCATCACTACGGCTGGTTCCCTCTAAAAAACCTGCTCCTACGGAGTTTCCTTAACAATCTGCTTCTTTTCCTATAACAAGAATCAGATGGTAATGGCTGTGATAAGGCAGTTCTCCCCTTCATCTTCTGCTCAAAAAAATCCAGATGGTGAAAGCAGTCAAACCTTTACCTTGCCCTTCTTTTTCTCCATAGCAGCCTTCTCAAGTGGTTCCAAAGCCTGCCCTAAGTCTAAACCGCTTTCTCAGGTGCTAATCGCCCCCATTAACGATGGGTTAAATGACCTGGTCACAAATGCTAAGCTGCCTGTTTCACAAAAAGACACAGCCACTGATCAACCTAAAGCTGTCATAGAAAAAGCATCCCCCACGACGCTATCTTCCTCAAACTCTCAGCCAGCTAACTCTAGGTTGAAATCTGTCTATGATGCAGCACAAACCACCTATGATGAAGGCCAAAAATTGAGCTATGAAAATTTCTACGGCTCCCCCAAAACTTTAATAAGGTGGAGGAGCAATACCAGGACCTACATGCCATAAGGGTAGTCCTGAAACTACCTCACTCCCTATGGTCTCCTTAACCTGCATCAATAACCCCTCTGATGACGAATTTGAAGGGGGTAACGAAGATAGTGGTCACTATGTCTTAGGAGCCCCATTTGAAGTGGAGATAACCAACAAGTTGAACCTTATAGAGTGAATTGGGCTAGGATCCCCCTCCAAGCTTATCTCCGCCAAGTGTTGAGAGGTTTTAAGGTCATTGAAAATGCCAGTGAAGCTGACCAGTTTATAGCCACCTTGATACACCCAAATCAGTGTGTTCATACCCTGCAGTCTATCCAGTAGAAATACCCTGAGACAGCCAAATGACTTGCCTCTACTCTCCAACTAAAAGACGTTCACGCTCTTTCTCCAATTTGGGTTGGGCCCTAACCAAAGTTGAATTCATAGTCAATGGAGTGCAGATTAGGGCTATCCTTGACACTGGGTCCCCACTAAACTTCTGTGTCATCAAAACTCATCAAAAAGATTAAACTGGCCCCTGACATCGACTACACTTAAGAATTTTGTACTGCAGGCTCAAACAACAACTGCGCCATCAGGGCGTCCTCTTCTCTTCCCATCCATTTTGGGAAGCTCATCCTGTCAGCTCCAGCGGTGGCCCTAACTGACAATACCTATGATCTACTCATTGGTACCCAGCTCATGCTTGAGTATGAAGGGATTATTAACTTTATCAGGGTTATATCTCCATGCAAATACAAAGTTTCCCTGATTTTAACCAATGAGAAGCTTAATAAAAAGGATTATGTTTGCATAGTTAATAT
>JAKSZP010012445.1:0-49626 GCA_022478985.1 Massospora cicadina
GGGTAGTAGGCTGATATAGGTATTTGATTTTTAAAATAGATTGCTTCTTACAGGTAGACAAGCGTCAAACTTTAATAATGGATTGCATGATCCCTTCCCAATAATACAAATCCCTAGTCCATTTATAGTTTTTTTGTACCCCCCATTTCCAAGAGATATAGTGTGCTTCCTCAATTATTAGTACATTTTTTGAAAGCTGGAGGTAAGGCAACTAATATATATACTTTCTTGTTAGTTTTCCATTTTCAACCTTAGTATTTTGGAAGTGTTGTAATAAAATTTTCCATGGGTCCATACTCAACTTATCAAGCGTCAGAAGTCATATAAAGGTCATGTATCTCTCACCTCACTATTATTCAAGTGAAGTTTAGGTAGAAAATTAATATCTAAACTCACTTGTCAGGTCCCAGAGTGATGCTAAAGTTTCATTTTGTAATGCTGGAGCTTTAAGGCTCAATGTGTCAATCTTCTGTTGAGATTCTTCATGTTTTGCATCCACTTCAAAGAGTTGTGGTTAGTACCAACAGTAAACATATTATATATATAGAAAAGGGCAATAATGTTTCTCTGCGAGTAGCATTGCAAGACACTCCTTTTCAGTGACATGATAGTTGCATTCAGTTTTTTTGAGCATCTTGCTAATATGAACATGATTATCCACGTCGTTTTCATCAAGTTGATAGATAATAGCTCCAACAGCATAGTTGAAGGCATCAGTGAATAAGATAAAAGTTTTATATTATAATTGGATGGCATAAGATAAGTCATCCTTGTAATAACTTATTTAGGGTCTCAAAATTTACTTTTTTTTTCTGCTTCCAATAAAGAGGAGATCTCTTGATCAATAGATGAACAAGATGTTCACTGAGTTAAGCAAACTTTGGTATGAATTGGTGGTATAACCCATCATACTTAAAAATATCTGGATATCTTAGAGGGTTTAAGGTTCAAGCGTCTTTGATATATCTTCAACCTTTTCCTGTAAAAAAGATTACTTCTTGAGAGAATGTATGCTAAGAAATTCAAATTCCCTTAGAAATAAAGTACATAATGAGGGTTTCGCATTGTAGTTAGAATTTTGAAGATGTTTAAAGACTTCTTTATGATGATTAAAATGATTATTGAAAGTCTTAAAAACTTAAATTTCACCAAGATAGACAATCACAATAATCAGCTTATATTCTGTAAAAAATGAACCATTGCTTGTTGAAATGAGGCGGGATCATTGCATAAACCTTATGGAAGTTGAGTGGGTTGTTATAGGCCTTCATTGAAAATAAGTGCACACTTTTCCTGATCTTGTGTAGAGATGTCTATTTGTCAGTACCCGCTTGCAAAGTTTTTAGTGAAAAAAGAAGTTGAACCTAAGAATTGAGCAAAAGTGTCTTTGATATAAGGGATAGGATAACTATCCTTTTTAGTGAGACTATTCAGTTTTCAATAGTCCATCACTACTCAATGACATCCATTTTTCTTGGTAACTAAAAGAGGTGATGACCAAGGGCTTTGGGATGGTACTGGTAACCCATCGTCTAGTAATTGTCTGAGCTCTGTACTCATCTGCTGTTCTTCAACCTTCAATCTAAGATAAGATTTGGACTATATTGTATTAGCATCCCCAACATTGATTGTGTCACTCCTTTTTATCATGTGTTCATGGTTAGTGTCAGATTTAAAAAAATTCGCTATCTGCATCTAGTAAAGAATGAACTTTTTAAGCTCTTCAGGTGTTAATTCATCTGAAATATTAACGTTCAATATAGTGCAAAGCATTTTGTCAGTAGATAATTCCATGTCCAACGTAGAACCAATAAAATGGATTTTCTAATGCCCTAAATTAAAATTAAGAGACTTTTTTCTTATTTCTTGATGTTTTTCATGAGCATATCTTTATTACTGAGGTTTCCCAATAAGAAGTTGACAGGCTTCTGGAAGACTTTCTTTAATATCCAGGTAAGACTTGAGGCTCAAGGGTACTAACTATGTCAATGGTCATTATGCATAATAGGCTATGCCTGGGGATTTTCTAACGTAATTTTGGTATCAACCACTTGTTGTACCAGGTTTAAGTCTTATTTCTTTCAAAGCATAAAAAAGAATTACCTCTAAATCATCTACTGAACTAAACAGTACTTGGATTTTGTCCTGATGTAATATAATGTAACATTAAGGCAGAAGCAGAATACTCAAACAGGCTTGAATGTTTTTACTTAATGGGATTTTTATCTAAAACTAGAAGAACTTGTAGCTAAGGAGAGAGAAAACCTTCCTTTATGTAAATAAACATCATTGTTGCGGAATTCACACCTGCTACATCAATACTATGATAGTGTGCCAGGCCAACGGTATTATGACTGTTGGCTCTTGCTGTTTCGCCTTCATTAACATACCTTACCCCTACAAGTCAACAGTGTAACTCTCTAACCCAAAATGACCAACGGCTTCACCTTGGGCTAATTTACACCCCTTGAGTGTGCATTGGCGAGCCCTCAGTTCCCTGCCTATGCTGCCTGACTCCCTTGCTACTCCACCCTCATAACCAACGCCTCTCAGTCCCTCATTATGGTGGCTAGTTGGCTGAGTCTCCGTGGGGATTCATTGGAACTTTTTGGTATGGGAGCTGGTAGCGTTGATCACTCAGGGTGCTTTACCCAGCACTATTTGGTATATTTCTGTTCCATCTTCACCAATCCATCGTCTTAACTACTGACAACTAATATGAGTGGGCGCAAGAGAGATCTCTAATAAAAGAGAATTTAACTATATATACTTTAGGCATCTCTGTGGTGATCTTCTGCACATTTATCAACTATCATTAGCATTCATCACCAACATCCTAGCCAATCATCAGCAATCATTGCTGGCAACTGTTCCCTCTTAATTCTATCACAATCATCTTTTATTTCCAATTACTGTCACTTTTAGTAATATGATTTGATTCAAACTTTGTAATTTGATAATCAACACCAGGCTAGATAAGTATGAATAATAAGGTAAAGATCTGGGTGAACGCGGTAAAAAGCAGCAGACCTGGACCTGCACCGCCCAAAGGTACCAAGCGCACAGGTACAAATGAAAATCTCAGCAAAAATAAAAAAACCCAAGGTGGCGCCTTTCGCAGGTTTTGTCAATTTTTGGTAAAATAATGCAGCTACTTGGAAGTATCCCAATCACAACCACTGTCATCAGTGGAACATGGAATATGAGTTTTTCTAGGCGTAGAAACACCAATAATGTGGGAATAGTTCAGCGAAGCTCAACAAAAAATTTTCCCTCATGCGGTGTACTTAACAACCCATACTATCCGCAGAGGTTGGGTAGATCTTGGGTTCAAAACCATGGAAGAAGCAAACAAAGCAGCAAAGGTCAGAGTGGTACTTGACCTTCCCAATGGACAGCAATTGGTCCCAACCAAAAACACCCATTGGACTGAATCCAAATATATTTTCATAATTTTTGACTATCTTCTGACCACATTGGCGCGCACAGTAGTTGAGACATCTCCAAGAAGGCTTGAAAGCCTACGTAGAAATTAAAAAATTCGAAATGCAACAATTCCAGCTGATGCCAACCCTTAGCACGGGGAAGGCAATTGCAATAATTTCACCAAACCAGGATGTAGTAGAGGATATTACAAAAATCCCCCACATAACATCCTTCACAATCAATGGAAAAAAATCCCAGCTGTTCTACGCAACAGTGGAAAGCGCACCCCCCATTTGCAACCACTGCCAGGCCTTTGGGCACAAGCTTCATGCTTTCCTCATAAAAGAAGGTCTGAGAGAAATTGAGTTTTGTGAGGAGGAAATGGGCGAAGATGACTCAAAGTATGCCAAAATCACGGATACTACACAAGCCTTCAACTGGGGAGAACACGGGCAATATAAAGTAATTGACCCTATTTCCTTGGAAGAACAAAAAATGGCCAAACAAGCTCACAAGCTGGTCGCGGCCAAGGCAAAGGCCTCAGCGGAATCAACCATATTACCGGATCAGATCCAGGAAGACATGGAGTTTGAGTCCATGAACCAATCAGATCCCATGGAAAACCATACACCCAATCTGACCAGTTGGAATTTAGCAGAACTCAATTCAGAAATGAATGCAGCAAAATTGGGGTTTAGTGCACCCCCAGAAATTGCGGAATATAACCCAATCAGGAAGGAAAATCAACAATGGAATGCGCAAGAAAATAATGTGGCCAATAAAAACCCATAAGTGCACTGTAATAACATATTTAAACCAAGCAAAGCCAAGAGAGGAGCGAAAACTGCGGTGATGAAAGGGGCAGAATACACCCCAACTCCTACACATGGTTATGCTCTCTGCAGCAGAGGTGCAGTGGAGAGCAATGTGAGTGAGGGAGTAGGGCCGGGAGGCCCTGCTAACTGCTCCTGAGGCGCATTGGGTGTCTCAGTAGAGATAGGGACGCTGAACATAGCAGGACTCAAGGCCTTAATGTCCCAGGCCATGAAGTTGAGTCTCCTATGAAATCCACCTGTGGATATCCTGGCAGTGCAGGAAACCCACTGTCCACAGGGAGAGGAGGAGGCTTGGGAAAAATGCTCCTCCCAACAATATTGTTTTGGTCGCTCCACTGTGGGGTGATAGTACACGCAAACCAAAAAATTTAAATTTATTAATAAAAATTCATTCCTGGATGGCCGCATACTCGCCGTAACCTTCTCATGGCACACCAAAGTGCGCACAATAGCCAGTGTTTATGCCCCAAATGGTGCACATGTCTGAAGAGAATTTCTCACAGCCCTAGCACAACTAAATCTACCAGCAGATACTTTTATAATGGAAGACATGAACTGCTGGAATAACCCAGATATGGACTGATGGCCATACACAACAGAAATACCACAAGGGCAAGTGGAACTCCAAGTACTAAAGGCCACCCTGGGACTATATGAACCACTGCCAAAAAGGCAATCCCTGCTACAAAACATGACACGCCCACATGTACACAATTTTACACTTGTCTCTATGTCAAGGATAGACCTAATACTTGCACCAATAATTTTCTGTCTCAAATTCAAAAATTTAAAACTGCAAAAATCAAATTCTCCGACCATTGGCTTGTTTTGGTGTTTTACAAACCGGCGGAACCAAGTACCCAAGCACCCAGATGGTGCATAATACGCCCAGAAAGTTTAGCTGACTCAGAATTTCAATCCAGGGTGGAGAAAATCCCTCATCCCGAGATTTTCAAACACCTTTTTGCTCAGACCCACTAACCACCTGGGAAAACTTCAAAAAATCAACAAACCAACAAATTAAACATACATCATCTAGAAGGCACAGGGCAGTTTCAGCCATTATCAAACACACATTGGCTGAAATTGACCATCTAGAAAACAATGTACCAAGAATGGGATACAGCATTGGATGGGGTCACAAATGGGCGGAGGTTTCTGCTCGGCTAAACACCCTGATCCACAAACACCAACACTGAGTTGGAGTCCAATATAAATGCAGAAACATAAGTGATGGAGAAACTTGCTTGAGCTACTTTATCCACCGTTTCCACGCCAGGAAAACTTTGATAGCTTGTACACAGGTCCATCAACTGGACAAATCTATTGCAGAAACACCCAAAGAAGTAGCGACCAAAGTACACAGGTTTTAAATGAAATTGTATAAATATGAGCCAGTCAAACAAGAAAAAAAAATTAAAAAATCCTTAGAAGTGCACATATTGACACCTCGGTTCAAAATAACAATTTAATTAGCCTAATATTGCGTGAGGAATTATGGGAAGTAGTACGCGGTGCACCAAGAGGGAAATGCCCTGGACCCAACGGGATTCCCTATAAATTTTATATAAAATATTTTACTAACATCTCTAACATTCTTCTAGCTTCAATGGACAAGTGTATTATGGAAACATGCCTCCTACCTGGAGGCAAAGAAGCCTACATGGTCACTTTATTCAGAAAAGGAGACAGATTAGACTTATCCAACTGGCGCAAATTTCCCTAACCAACACAGATACAAAAATTTTTACAAAAATAATGGCTAAACGACTAGGAGAAATTGCAACTGATGCGATATCCTCATCACAATATGGATTTGTCCCAAAAAGATCCATATGGGATAACATCCACACTGTTGCAAATGTCTGCCAGTCCAAAAACTCTGGAGCACTTGTCTTTTTAGACCAACAAAAGGCATATGACGGGGTGAACTGGACCTATCTTAGGGCCTGCCTTCAAAAATTCAAGCTTCCAAAATAGATTTATAAACTGGGCAATGTTGTTTACAGAGTCTGCAACCATGGCTGTGCGGGGAGCAGGCTTCTTAACCAACCCAGTTATCCCACAGAGAGGACTAAAACAAAGACCCCTTAAGCCCTCTACTCTAAAACTTTAGCCTAGACCCCCTAATCTGAAGTACAAACACACTGCTCAAAGGAATCAACGTCAAGGGCCAACCACCAGTCAAAATGATGGCCTTCGCTGAGGATTGTGTGATGGGCATATCCAACAATCAGAACGCTTGCAGAATTGAGAAGATAATATGAGACTACTAGCCATAAGTAATGCATCACTTGACACTGAGAAAACGGAAGTTATAATTCTGGGGAAATATCAGACCCAGTTGATGCCATCTACACAGGGCCAACAAGCTAGTACAACATCAAGACTCCTGATCAGACATAGGAGGCGAAAATTAGCAATGACCTCACTGAAACTTCCATTCATCACCAAGCCAACAGCTAGCCCTGTTCGTCACTTGGAAGTATAGTTGGAAGCAGGAGGTTACGCTAACTCCATGATGGAATATCAACTTCTAGACAAAGTAACAAAACGCATTACATCCTTACATGGACACCAAAAAGGTCTAACAGGAAGGGTCACGGTAACCAACTCTATGATTCTATAAATCATATGGTTCACGGCCCATGCAATCGCTTTCTCACCATATTTCTTCAACACAATTCACGCCCTATTACAAGGATGGCTATGGTCCAACCACAACCCCCCTGTACGCCTTGAAACCCTATTTGGCTCTAGAAGAAATGGAGGTATGGGGCTTACTAATTACGTAGAGCAAGCAACCCAAATACTGGGATCCTGGATAGCTCAGGTGACTTTCCCAGATCTTTCAGATACACACTGGGCCAGAACAGCAAAATATAACTTCACACTTGCACTACAATTAAGAAACCAAAATCACTTTAAACACATTAATCAAGTATCTGGCATCCCATCCCACAGCTTCAGGACCACACGGCATTCCTGCACATTTCAAACGAATACTCCTAGCCATGAGAAGAGCGACATGGCGGATTCACATAGACAACCAAACCAGTCACTGAGGACGCCCAAGGATAACTCACAGACAGGAGATCAATGATCAAATAGTCACAGACAATATAATAAGAAAAAGCCCAAATACCATAGCCAGGATAGATTACCTGGACCATATGGACATACCCTACAACATGGAGACCCAAAGAAGAGTATGGAGACACACACATCACCCTCTACTCCAACCCAGTATAAGAGCACGTGTATGGAGGTGCTTGAGGAGAGTATACCGAACAGCTGAACGGTCAAACGCCAATCACACCTCATGTGCAATATGTGGTCAGTATGGAATCATAGCCCACCGTTTGGAACAATGCCCAACATCAGTGGTGGTATGGAAAGAGGCCATGCGCCTTTTCCGCCAAGAAAATGGGCATCCATTCAGCCTATCAAGGAACATGTTCGCTATAAACATGGACTCTCCTATCCACCCATCTTTTAGGGCGCTAATAGTAGCAATATCACTATGGATGATACATACAATGGTACTGGAATCGTTCACAGGAGCAGCGCCAACAATCCAAAAAGCCATTCATCACTTCCACATCCATATATTGGAACATTTTCAAGCATGGCTGTTTGGACATATGACCCTGCGTAACAGAAGGACAATCAACACATGGTCTCCCATATGGTTCCTAAAAGTTAATCCTTTCCTTCACACATGCTGCATCCAAGAATAAGCCAGCATAACTCCTCTTCCCTACCGTCCTAATCTTGGTGATCCTGGAGACAACAAGAGGGGCCTTGAACCCTCTGAGGTGTCTTTAATTGTAGAATTTCATTAGTTTTCTCACTATATCAGAAGGGCTTGTCCCCTGGACGACCTTCCCTGAATAAACACAATTCTATCACAATCAAACACTAAATGACAATTTTATCCATCCTCAGCATTGGTTTTTGGTCAATTTTATATAAATAACTAATCTTAAATTAGTTGAACATTCTTAGTATTTATCACTGTTAATTCATAAATAAATTTAATCTAATAAGTTAAATATTCTCAGCCTAAGTCTCTAGTAACTCAGAACCTTTAATCAAAAGAATGGCCATCACACGCTCATCTATTGGAAACCTCAGCCTTATTTGGCAATACAATTACCTTGACATAAATCGCTAGTAAATTCCAAAACAATATATGATTTAAATATCCTTGGCTACAGTTTACAGTAATCTCAAATATTTCAGCGTCAAATTGGCAATTCGTCTTGAACCTGCATTATAAATGTGTCAATATCCTCAATTTCATTTGTTTGTAATCAGTTTATTAAAATTTGTTAGTATAAACTGTCAATTATCCTTGGCATAAATTTCCAGTAAACAAAAGAAAATTAATTGCTATCTGGGATCATCCCTGACGCTTCTCTGGTCTGGCAGATTCATCAAAGTAGCTCAACCCAACCAAATGGGGAGCACAAATTGGCAATCTATCAATAATAATAACGTTGAAACTAGGTAATTGATTGGTCCGCCAGCCCCAGATAATTTCGACCCTAATTTCAGAAACTATGGGATAAATTTATCTGGTTAATTTTTGACAGTCATAATTAAGCGTAAACTGAGTGCCAATGAGCACGTTGTATTTGTTGTTGTCCAAAGCCACATCTGGTGCTTATTAAAAATTTTCCAGTTATAATGGACATGGAATAGTAAGCTCTTATAGCACAAGTGTTGTTTGGGCCAGCAAATCTGTACTCTTAAAAATATTCCAAAACGGGCACCAGAGTGATTTTCCTGATAGGTTTTGATGATATGACGATGATGAAATAGTATTAAGGATCACCATATCTCTGACTTTTTGAATGGCAAACATCTCTGTGACAGTTATCCAAAGCTGGGAGGAAGAGCAAGGACTTACATAAGACAGTAGGTGAAATGAGTTTTTTAGCAGTCTTAGGATAATGTTCCTTAATAGATTGTAAAATATAACCATCTTGTATAAGTCTAATCAGCAAGGGAATAAACTGATCGTCCTCACTTGCTATATTAATGAATTCTTTTCATCCCAAAATCTTGGTTGAGGTAGGCCATATATGGCACCATGGTATTGTCTACATTCTCAGCGTTCAGATAATTTGGAATCTCGATATCAGCAGGTGGTTCTAAATATAATAGCCAACATCTTCATAACCCCCTCAGAACCTTTTTTCAGAGTTGTTATCTATACAAGTTAGATGAGCATTAGAAGATGGAGGATTTTTAGTCACTAAAGGTTTGTTGGTAATAGGGTTACCTGTCACTACACTGACAAGTCTTTTTTCTACTCCCCAATATTGGACTTCTTCTTACAATAGTTGTTTTCAATATGTCCAATTTTGGTACATGAAGTGCACTTTGGACGCTCAATCTTTTAACTTTTTTATCCTCAATAGATATAAACTTGGGGTTTGAAGTTACTACTCTGTTAGTCTCGAGTTTAATGAAAATCAGCAACATCCAACAAGTCTTTAACTTATGTGATGAAATTTCTGAAATAACGTTTCACTTCAGTGCTTTGAATAGCCAAATAAGGTTTAGGAGCCAACCCAGTCATAATGGCAGCTACTGCATCATCAATAGTGAGCATCCTGGAGGTTACCAAGGTCTGAGATTCAACGTAAAACTAATTGGCAAAAACGGCATCAGATACTCCATTCTGCATACTGAGGCTTCTGAAGGCTTGCTTCTTCATGTTTAAACTTTTTTTGGAGCCAAATTTGTCAATAAGAGTTTTTTTCTCATTGCAATCTCTAATTGCAACAGATTTGATTGAAAATTAGGTAAGTTTGATAATCTCTTCAAAGAGATTAGTGTGCATCCAATGTCAGGTAAAGGTTGGGCAAGCGTAGTAAAAGGTACAGGGTCAGTATTCGCACCGTCCAAGGTTTGTAAATGCCCCAGTGAAATCAGTGGCTAAAATACTACAAAGTAAACAGTGGTGAGTAATTCGCTGGAGATTTTAGCCTGGAAAGCCAAATGCAAACAGTTCATCAAAGCACCGCATTACCAGCCCCTGTTGTCAGTGGAGCATGAGGCTTAAGTTTTTTGGATATAAACTTAATGGCACTTTGGGAAAAGTTTGCGGTGATGTGCACAACCACTTTACAGTCTCTGTATATGTTGCCCCACACTCTATTGACCTGCGGATGTTTGTATCTCTGGTTTAAATCTGCACAAGATGTAGACAAAGCTGCACAGGCACGCGTGGTGGTGATCTCCCATATGGTCAATGGGTGGTCAAAATGACGTTCACGCGTTGGACCAAATCCAATCAAATTTTTGTACCTTTTGACTTTCTCACCACAACAATAAAGACTACAGTGCTGGAGCACCACCTCATGGTTGGGCTTAAAAGCTATGTGGAACTTCACTCCTTTTAAACGCAACTCTTCACGCTCATGCTGGAGCTGTGCATGGGCAAAGCAATTGCAGTGATTACTCAATCCACAGACATTATGGAAAACTTGACCTAAGTTTCCCACACCACAGTTTTAAATATTGATGGTCAGGAATCCCATCCGTTCTGCATTACAGTGGGTAGTGCACCCCCTATCTGTACCTTTTGTCATGCTTTTAGCCATAAGGTGCACACCTGCCCTTCTAGAGAGGGCATCAATTAAAAAAAAAAAAAAAAATCCTCCCCAATGCAATGGGAAGTTCTGACTCACATTACAAACCGTCCAATCACACTGATGCCACCTTCTCATGGGGCGCGCAGGGATGTTACATTCAGGTAAAGCCAGTGTCCCCATAAGAGCGCAAAAAGGCCAAAAAGGCCCTTAGAGCAGCAGCCAAGGTAGCGGCAGCGGCCACATCTATGATCCTACCTACCCAGACCCAGGATGACATTGAGTCATTTGCAGATGAAGAAGCTCATGAATCCGCTCATCAATCAGATTGGGCCCACCTACCTGCAGACCAGATGGATGAGTCATATTTACCCGAGAAAATTACCAAGCACTGACTGAAACCAGTTCTCCCAACCCATTCTCTACCAAGTTTTTGTTAACATCCATTAGTGAATCGCAAGAATACAGCGAATCAAAAATTTGAAACAATGCATCAAAACCTTTCTGACAATAAAACCCCACAGCAAAGGCAATCCCAGTGGACAGTTAAAAATCTCCGGTGACCCATGTGAAAGACAAAAAAGCTTCTGAGAAAACTGGTAAAGCAGCTTAGGAAGGGAAAGGAGGCCCTTCCATTGCACCTAAAGTGCAATGGGGGGAGCCTTCACAATAGGGACGTTGAACATCTCTGGACTCTAGGCCTTGCCGTCCCAGGCTTGGAAAACTGAGTTCTTAAAAGTTAATATACCTGTGGAGATCCTGGCCATTCAGGAATCCCACTGTCCACATGGTGCCGAGGAAACTTGGGCAACCATGCTCCTCCCCTCCCTTTTTTAGCAATAGTGGTGCTCAACCCAAAAAGGGGGGCCACCACGCATCTCTCCTCCACTCCCTTTCTTTTTGGTCACCGCACTGTCTGGTGCTTTTATATGTGACCCATAGTTTTAGATTTATTTCTAAAAATTTGTACCTTGAGGTTCATGTGCTTGTAGTGTTCTTTTCATGGGACAATGAAGTGCACGCTATTGTTAATGTTTATGCCCCAACCTGTGTGCAGGATCACTGTAAATTCCTTTTGGCCATAACTTTCCTCCCACTTCCACCTATACCCTTTGTGGTGGGCAACCTGAACTTCTGGGCCAACCCAGCTACTGACTTCTGGCCTTCAATTCTCACCCCTGCAGGGGCATGTCAAAATACGCTTTCTAAAAGCACTTTGGGGCTTTTGATACCCTCCTCAAACATGAACCATTGCTCCCAACATGTCCCATTCCCATGTGCACAACAGTCAGCTGAGGTCTATGTCATGCATTGACCTCATTATTGCCCCATTAAACCTTTGGTATAAGATTGCACACTTTACAATGACAAAAATCATTTTCTCCAACCACAGGATGGTTCTATTTCCTTCACTTTGTCAAGCACTGTGGCAAAGGCGAAAGTGATGCAAAATTTGTCCATCCAAGATCACGTTGCCCAGGTTTTCCTCATGTGTGGACACTAAAAATTTGGCACCTGAGTTCACCACACCGTTATGTGAAGACCCACTTTCTACCTGGTCAACCTTCAAAGCAAACACCATCCATCAAACATGCCACCTCTCATTGCGTCACTCATGGGCCGCCTCAATGGTCATTATGTGCACGCTTGCAGAAGTGGATCACCTGGAGTCTAATGTCCCTGCTTCAGGCTACAGCCCAGCATGGGGTTACAAGTGGGCAGAAGTGTCTGCTCATCTCAACGCACTGATAATACAACACAAACACTGTGTTTGTGTTCAATAAAAGGTGAAAAATATAATGGCAGGTGACATGTGCTCCGCCTATTTTTTCTGAAAATTCTTTTCACCTCAACAGAGCTTGGCCTGCACACAGGTGAGGCAGCTGGACCTTTCTGTCACAGAAACTCCAGCTGAAGTGACAATTTAAGCTAAAAACCATTACTCTGAATTGTATCAATCTGATCCAGTTGTACTGGCCGAGATTGATGAGTTTCATGATGGTGCACATATCTGCACTTTTTCTCATTACCTGGAGATGATGAATTTAATTACTCAGTATGAACTCTGGTTTTCCATTAGCAGTGCACCAAACAGGAAGTTCACAGGTCTAGATGGGATTCCGTACAAGTTCTATAAGTGATCTTTTAATTATTTCTCCTCTTTGCTGCTTGCCTCAATGCATAAGTGTCTGTTGGAAACGCGCATCCCTCCTAGGGACCAGGAGGTGTACATAATAGTGTTGTATAAGAAAGGGGATAAGCTGGACTTGGCCAGATGCGCCCCATAGTACTTACTAATACAGATACAAAAGATTGTTTACTAAAATTATGGCCAACCGCCTAGGGGAAGTTGCCTCTGATGTAATCAGCTCTGAGAAATTTGGTTTTATCCCCAAGAAGTCAATATGGGACAACATCCACCCCATAGCCAACGTCTGCCATTCCAAGGCTACTGTGGCGCTTGTGTTCTTAGACCATCAGAAAGCTTATGAAAGAGTCAACTAT
Organism: Massospora cicadina; assembly: GCA_022478985.1. NCBI lineage: Eukaryota > Fungi > Entomophthoromycota > Entomophthoromycetes > Entomophthorales > Entomophthoraceae > Massospora > Massospora cicadina. Next base: position 13,373 of record JAKSZP010012445.1, read on the forward strand.
GATTACCTCAAAGCCTGCCTTTACAAGTTCCACCTTCCACAGCGGTTCATTAATTGCGTGTTGTTGCTTGTTGGAATCATGGGTTGATACCACGGATCCTTCGTTGTGAATTGGCCAATTGACCCGATGTACAATTGTTCTAGATACTTACCTTGGTTGCTTCTCTTGGTTGAGAAGTCTTGTTGATCCAGGTGTCAAGTATGGTGAGGCAAATTCAATTATATAAAAATTTTACTTCAAACTACAAAAAGGAGAAAAATCATCAAGTTTATTAGCTTAATACCAGCTATATAAGGGTAATTGGGGAGGTGTTTTATGGGGAAAATCTGAGCAGCCCAAGCCTAGATCTAAAATAAACAAATCAGGGATTCAGTAGCAGCCCAATTATCTCGGTTGAATTGTTTGTGCTCATCTTATGGCTCAGGTTTAAACCCCAAGGTTGGGTAGCTCCAAGGGAGCATGATTCGACTGTGTTGTTCAGGGTTGAGCTCTGACTTTGATAATTGTCAGCTTTTGTTGGGGATTATTACCAATAGAAAGATGGGCTTTTTGGTAGGATCAGGATCAATTCCCATCATATGACGCATCCAAATCTGCTAATCAGGCAGGACTCCAATATTGCTCATGGGATCTGCCACAATGGCTGTGCATGGCCATGGTTTCCTCACTGATGTGGTTCACCCTCAAAGGGGTCTCTTCCAAGGGGACCCTTTAAGCCTACTCTTGAACAACCTCAGCCTCAACCCACTTTTACACAATGTGAATGCCCGCCTTGTTGGTGCCCATGTGCAAAGCCAAGCACCAGTTAATATGTTTTTGCTGACGATTGTGTGGTTGGGGTGTTTAACAACCAAAATGTACGTGCGCTGGAGACTACTATCCAGGATTACTCCAGGGTCAGTAACGCTGCACTTAACGCCTCCAAAACTAATCATTCTCCTCGTCCAGTACCAAGCCCGCTGGTCACCAGCATCCTATTACCTACCTGTTTCAGAAGCTAGCTAACAGGTTCACTTGCCCCACCCACCCCATACCACCCCACTTGTGCTCTCTTTCATGCCAATGCCCACTGCTGTTCCAGTACGCCATTTGGGAGTGTGACTGGAGGCTGGAGGGTACGCCTTGTCAGTAATGGAGCACAACATTATTGATAATGTCACAAAGCGCAAAGCGTCATTAAGAGCCCACCAGACTACCCTCCCAGGCCAGGTTGTACTTGACAACTCTATGCTCCTGTCCAAAGTCTGTTTTGTGGCCCACGCCATTGCCTTTCCCCTCTTTCTTCAAATCTTTATACACCCTCCTACAAGGTTGGCTTTAGTTAAGCCGCCCTCCCCCTGTGCGCTTGAAAGTTATTTTTGGCCCTTGCTATAGTGGTGGTATGGGCCTGGTCAACTTCAAAGCCCATGCCGCCAAAATACTCCGCACCTGGGTCACTACGGTCACCAAACCCACAACTAGACCACCACTGGTCACATGCGGCCTGCTCCAACTTTTCACATGCCCTTGGCCTCCGCAATCCTACCCACCCTCATTCTCTGTTAAACTATCTTGACTCTCATCCCTCTGCCATGGGCCCACATGGGACGCCACCCCACTTCAAGCATATTTTCCTCTCCATGAAAAGCACTGATTGGAGAATCAGTATCAGTGGAAACGCCGCCCATAGGGGTCGCCCTACTACTCGTTTCAAATAAGAAGCTTGTGTGCAAGCCAAACTGAATAACCTGGTACCCCAATGTCCCTCCCAAATTGCCCGTGTGGACTACTTTGACAAACTTGACATCCTGTACTCTTTGGAGACCCAGAAGGACATTTGGCGGTACACTCACCATCCTCATCTACAACCCCAGATTCGCACCCATGTGTGGAAATGCCTGAGAAAGGTGTACCGCACTGCTGAGCGGTCCAATGCCTCTCAGTCTTCATGCATTGTGTGCAGTCAACATGGGTCATTAGTATATTGCTTGGAAGTTTGCCCGCCATCACAGGCGATTTAATAGAATGTTATGAGCCTCTTTTGCCAGGAGAGTGAGCAGGCTTTTAGCTGACCAAAAAATCTTCACCTTTTCTATGACCTCCCCTATCCACCCATCGCTCCGCGCCTTAATTGTTGCAATAGCCCTATGGATTATCCACACCATTGTTCTTGATGCACTATCTGGCACTATTCCAACCCTCCATGAAGCTGTGCGTCGCTTCATTCCCACCTCACGGATCACTTTCAAGCCTGGCTGTTAGGCCACCTGCCATCCCGCAAACGCCAGTTGTTGTCATCCTGGTTCCCCATCTGATTGCTCTCTTCAGACCCTTTCCTTAATTTGTGTTAAGTTTTGGCCCAGACCTCCCCTGTCACTCCCCCTCTTCCTTCCACTGGCAGCTCCACTGACAAACAGGAGGTAGCCACAGCGTCTCTGGGATGCCCCTCATTATTTCTTGGTGTTTTGTATTTGAAGTTTATCAGAAGTGTCCATCCCATAGTTGCCCTTCCCTGAATAAAATTTAAATAAAATTTGCAATAAAAGCATACTTAATCTTGGCCAGTTACTAAAACTGTCCATGTGCGAAACCATAACTTCTTGGGCCATATGACTTAAGCAAGAGAGAGTTTTAACTTTCTGGTGATTTTTTCATTCCTTACATAGTAAATTCATAGACATACAGAAAAGAGGAAATGTTACCTTCACCTTGGGGAAACTCTTTTAAATTGGGTCTAAAGGGAACAAGTTTACCTCCATTAAGGGCATGGATGGCAGGAATACAGCGCCCAATGGCCTCAGATCATCATCTGCTTAGTATAATGAACATGAGAGCTGGCTAATTTGCTCTTATATAGATTAAAGTCAGATTTCCATTGCTTCAGGGTAAAATGGTGACGGTTTTGCATAAGTCATCCTGGTTTCCGTTGCAATCTTGTTAGTTACAAGCTCTTTGATCTGTCGTTCAAGCTTTTTAACCTTAAATTGAAGATTTGACTTAAGAGAGCTCAAATTTTGATTGTTAGTTTCCACCTCCCAATACACTTAAGGAGATCCTTCTTAATCTTTTTACATTTTGAATCATCAGATGGGTGAGACTCTTGAGAGAGTATATTAGCCTTAACCTTCTCACAAATATTCTTAATTTGATCTAAGCACTTGTAAGCATCCTTCAATAAATTGTCCCTTTCTAATGTGATCTTGACACCTTGAAGCTCCTTCTTGCATTCATTAAAACGATAGGCCAAATATCTGGCATCTTTGAAGGAGGCCTTCACCTTTAACTCCTTTTCTAGTTGTGTGATTTTATTCTCCATAGTAGATACAGATATATTAACATCTTTAGTAGGGCAACATTCAGGTTCTCCAAGTTGAGGTAGTGCATAGGCTAAGATTAGTTCCAAAGCGGCTACATGTTCATAGTTATGATAAGAGGTAGAAGCTCAGTATAACAGTTCAATGTGAGTTTGAGCTTCATGTTTGGTAAGTTCTTTAAAAATTAATCAATAACTAACAAAGTCATGACTGCAGACTCATACAACTTATTGCAGAATATCTTCATGGCTTCTTCTATGTACTTTACCGCACCATAATCAATTGTAATAAGTCTATCATTATGCTGAATGATAAATCTTTGGTTCTCTTCTAAATAAAATCTTGTATTTCCAACATGAGTTGATGTCAAGTTATAGAGGTTATCCTAAGCAATTTTTATGAAATCATGGTTCGTTATGAGACGCAGCAGGTCTTCATGATGTACTCCTAGTAAGGGTCTACATGGAACAAATCCATATGAGCGAATTTTCGGGACATACTTAGTCAGAATGGTAAATTGACTGTAGGTATCTGGGAGAGTTATAGTCCCTAGAAGAAACATCAGACAATCCTCCACAGAAAAACTTATTCACAAGATGCAATGTCACCAGAACTTAAAATGACATGGGCTAAATTTCTAACAACTTCAGCATAAGGTCAGGTTATCTGACGAGATTCTGGTATAACAACACAGCTGAATTGTTAGCCTTCAGACGTAATAGCAGGACGTCTACTAATCTTGTCATCCTCTTCACCATTCCTGTTATTGATACATCCAGTAATGTTAAAGGCAGGTGCATCTTCTGACTGATATTAAGACTAATAAATTGTGGTATACATGGCCTCATGTAGTGCGCACCACTTGTTGAGATCTTGATAAGAGTTCCACTTGAAGCTTAACCTCAGGATTTTAATAATACTGAAAGACGCAGAAGTACATAAACTTGGCAATTATCTAAAAGTTGGGACCTAAAGGTAGACCAAAAATAGTACTGGTAATTGACAAGGAAAGTATTGTATTAACTAATACTTTACTCAATAACAAGTAGAAGTTTTTATACCACTTTGATCAAAGAAAACCCATATATTTTGATTTAACAATGAAGCTATGGTCACGAGACATTTCATATAGATAGAAAATCTCATATACTATGGTGATAGGTGAAGGACATGTGGAGATGACTGGGCTTCACTAATCTTCCTTTGTTGAGATGATTTTTTGACATCATGAGTACTTATATTTAGGTAAGCTTTTGGAATTTTATTGTTGTGCCTGTTGATGTTTGTGGTAATCCCTGATTGAAGAGTAGTCACGCCTTTATTAATATCTCAATTTTTTAACTAAATTCATATATAAATTGACACCTTTCTGATCTGAGATAACGCGTCTAGAATCAAGGGAAGAGATTTAAGACTTTGTGTTAATCTTATATGACCTCATTATCCAGCTTGGAATTAGTTAAGCTTTAATTTATTTAATTTATTGGTTCATATATTTAATTTAGCTTATCAATTATGCTTTAGAAGATAATTTCTTTATGTTGTCTATTTGGTGATAGTAACTGACCAAATGGCTAATTGTAACTCTCAGAGGATCAAGTCCAATGATAATTATGGTTACAATTTTGTCAGTTTTGTTGCCAACAACGTGTATATGGTTAAGTCAGATTGAAATAGGCAATTGCTCATGGGAAATCATTGGGTTTGGTTGCTGAAATGTGGGCTGATATGAATGAGGATTTAAATATGTTATTTCTTATGAAAATCATCTGAATCTTTTCCAAAATTGAACTAATATCCCTTTTTCATCAGCTAGGCATGCTGAGACCATCATGGTTACCACGACTTACCCCTAAAACATGTCCTCCCTTACTTTTACCTATAAAATTACTCTAGTTTTTTTAATAAAAAACACCTTAGACCTATATCTTATATATATTATAATTTAGTTCATCTGCATTTTGTTGAAGAGAGTTCTTGTCTAAGTATTAACGCTAGAGTGAGGCCAAAGTCACTTGCCACAATCATATCTGTCAGAGTAGGGCCAAATCTGCCCATTTATTCAAACTTGATGAAGCTAATTGTCTTCATAAAAATAGCACGTCCATATCTAATTCTAGAGAGTCAGCAGTTAAACTCGTGCACCAGTGAAAACCCCGCGGTTTTTACAGATTTTGAGATGTTTGGCCATTCAGAGCTCTTTAAGATTTTCACTCTGACAACTTATTAGTCTTCAATTTGTCAGACGTTCAAATGATGTAACCAATTAGTAATGGTTTATTATACTTTAACCATTCAGTCAACTTGGACATAAGTTCATTCTGGTCAATTTGAATAATTTATAGCTCTTGATTGGTAGAAAAAAATATTTTCAACATTTTAAAATTTTTTCAAGTCTATAAAATGGATATTTTCTTAGGTGTAACAACTAAATCAGGTTAGTATAAGGATAAACTTCAGATTTAGTTCCTCTTATTATCTGGGTAATTCATTTAGGGCTTTAGAAATTAAATTATACTACATAACATCTAAATATTCTTTTCAACAGAGCAAACGTCCAAATGTCTAACAAATGATATTGATCTGGTCTGTTTATTGCCAACAAGTTATTAGTTTGATAAAAACTAAAAAAAGCTTATATTCTTATTATACATCTAACACTTGTAACTCTTCTTCATATTTTATATAAACCGCAGAGAAAGTAACTAACTAGTGTTTAAATATAAAAAAATCTATAAAAAAGCACTAAAACTTTTAAAATATTGTGACTATAGTAAATTTTATTTTGGGGTAAGCCAACAGGGGTCAGACATTACTAAAGTTCAAAAAGAGCTAAACTTAAACTAAAATGAAAATTCTAAAAGATCTGAATGAATTCACTAAAACTGACATAAAATCAAAAATTAAGCCAACCAAGTTGAAAGTTGTAAACTTCCATCGCACCATGGTGGTGGGTGAAGGGGGATTGAGAGACTCTTCATCCTCATCTGGCATGGACTGGGCTCAGCTTAAATCTGAGAGCACATGTGTGGGCGCATCCTGGAACTTATGGTCAAGTTAGCAAAGCGGGGATTGCAACTTAATCTTTGTATTGAGGAGGGTAGCGATATACTTATAGAGGGCGTTCACAGTTTCAAAGAAGATCCAGGGATGATGGCAAAGGTGGCCACATTGAATAGTTGATGCAGGTCTTTTGACAAATTTTGCAACAACTGAAACTATCTGAACTGCCTTATTAGCAACCTGTTGGAAGCAGAGGTTCTCTTTCTTGTGTATGGGGTGCATGTTGGTGGTGAGGACAGGAATGGCAGGCCCTCAGCCAGGACTGTGACTGACTTTTCTATTGCTTCTCAGAGGGGGGCAATATTCAGGTTAGGCAACTGCTTCTTTAGAAAGTTGTTGATTATTAAAAATTAGTCAGCATCAGGATGGGCACATAGTGCAGAGTAGAAAATTGGGCTGCACATTCAGTGTTTAGGTACATTTCAAGGGCAGGGCCTCACCCAAATTGAAAACAGGATTAGCGAATACATTGAGTTCTTCGGAAATAATCCCATGAATTTTGGTTTAATATGATTGGGTGATTTGAATTTGGATGGATGAGGAGGGTGGCTGGATGGAGGTTTTGTAATTTACTGGTGTCCAATCCAGCCCCTGATTGGATGGTTAATAGTGGAGTCTAGGTGAGAGGGCTCCTGATTGGTTGATGCAGGGGCAGCTGCAGCTACCACTTTGGGGGAGGAGGTAAGTTTGTGTCCCAGTAAAAGAGAGTGGTAGGGTCAGTGATGAGGCCATCATAATAAGAGTTGCTATGTGGGCTGTAGCACTGAATATGGAGGGGCAGCGCCATTTTAGATGGTCCAGATTGAAACAAATGTGGAAGATGGTGAACCCCTCATTCACTTGGGCCCAGAAAGGATAGTCAGGAGAATAAGGGACAATGGACCAAGGTGGAATGAAATGGAAAAATCCGTGGCTATGGGTGGATAGCTGTAAAATCACAAGGGCCCACAAGTCAGGTGGTTCCATGAGGAACCACAGATCTTATTATGAGGTTGAAGCTATATACTTAAAATCAGCTCTTTATCAAAATATCAGGTGAAAGTTAGGTGGGAAGGCCTTCAAACTGAACCACAAGAGTGGTATTAGCAGGTAGTGAGGGGAGCAGTTGGGATGGGGGTGCCCTGGAACACCAGGGGAATGAAAGGTGCAAATTCAGCTATTGTATTTCTAGTGGATTGCGTCTATAGATGATTGTAGTCCAGAGGAAGGATTTACAGGAGCTAAGTATCATTGATGTCATGAGAAGTCAATATGATGATCTTTGTTTCTCAAATATATATTACTACTTAAATAAAATATATAATCTACTTAATAAACACATTCACTGACTGACTGACATATTAAACCATTGAGTCTGATAGGTTTAATCTATTTGGGTAAGCAGGTGAGTATTGCGAATATTATCAAATCTAAAACTATTGAGTCCAATAGGTATAATCTATTTGGGTTAGTAGGTGAGAATTGCCAATTATCAGCTAATAATTCACCAAAGTGCTCACATGAAACTAATCAAGTCTGATAAGTCTAATCAATTTGGGCGAGTGGGTGAGAATTGGCGAATATTATTCTATAATTACTAAATTGCTCACCTGAAACTAAATAAAAATCAGTATTAGAGCTTTAAATAGATTAAGTAAAGTTAGAATAATCAGCTCACCAGCCATCGGGGAACAGCAAAGCTATTAGTCCAAGTGTCTTGAGAGTAGTGCTGGTACAGCCTATAGGCTATGTCAGTGTGAGCTTATCATCTGATAAACTTTAAGACCTTATCAAAGCACAGGTATCTGGATTTTAGGTTTATATAATTTTAAAAACCTGCTTAATTTGGTTCCCCTAATTATTAAATATTTTATAGAAAATTAAGTAGAAGTTTATTTAGTAGTTTGGAAGACATGTCAAGTACACATTTATTTTATATATAGAGAGAGATGTTACAGGTAGCAGTTTGGTGTTTATTAATTTGATAGGCTTACTTTATTTGGCTGAGTAGTTGATGGCTTTTGGTCAAATCTATAGGACATAGTTTGGTTTTGAGGGGTGATTAGATATTGGTTGATTTGATAAAATCAGTTAGGTTTAGCTGATTGGTTGGTTTTGGTTGATTTTATTGAGCAATTGAGAATTGGCTGACTGGTTATTCTTTATTTATAATATTATAAATTCTAAATTAATAAATTTGAATGTCTAAAATTCTATAGACACTGTAGCAAAGCATGGGTAATAAATGGCTAGTATCATTATAAATTTTCAATATCTGATAGAGTTACACTAACGCTATTCTTAGGTATCATTGCTAGGTACTTCTTACACTGGCAGAGTCGCACTGCTGGTCAATCCATCCAAAGGTCCTCTCCTTAGTTCATAATCGCCACTTTTATGTTAGTTGCAGAAGTCACTCTACTGTCAATAATTAAGTTTAAGCTGGATTAACTTCTCTGTATCTGCTGTGCCACTGTGTTAGAGTTTTTTGAATAAACTGGTATTTCTCAAAAATTGAATTGTTTAATTGACCTTCCAGTGAAATCATTTGTTACATCTGTATTTTCTACCAGATTTTACAATGGCGGAAATTGACTGAGGTTCCCTTAATTCTAATTGACTATAGCAGAATACTATGTTTTCTTATTTGGCAAAAAATGCAATATATTAGGCTTATTGCCCAATCATATCAATTTTCCAACATTTTCCCCCTTGACTGAGCAATACTATGCAGTTGGATCTGCCTTTTCTTGGATTGGTATTCTAAAATGAAATGTTGAATCCCATGCAATGAGTTCACTGCCCCACCTGGTATATTGCATATAAATCAATAGCATGAGGAATACACTTGTGAGTTGAGCCCTATCCTGTTGCCTGACTTCCCCAGCATCCTCATTATAGATGGTGCTCCCATAGTGGACGTTAAAGTCATCCTGTTTTGAGAGGAGCTCCTTTAAGAGTTTGTCAGCCACCTAATATCCTGGCGTGTCTCCTCCAGTAAGATTGTGGCAAAGTTGCAATAGGGTGATGAGCCTCATTGGGGGCCATCATTTCTAGAGGCAGTTCTTCTCGTGACCAGGTGCTTCGCTCACTTGGAGTTTCCCCAGCCACTGGTCATCACCGGGATGGGAACTCAGTTCATCGCCTTTTGTTTTTTGCATGCTGAGTCCTTATTAGTTGGTCATGGATAACCTCTCATGCGCTGGGACCTTCCACTTACTGGGTGTGGATTTCTGAGACAATCGCCCTAACTGTATGCATTCCAGGGTATCTGCTGCATTTTGGCCATAGATGCCTTTGATCTGGTGAAGTATCACTCATTAGTGCTCCTTATTGGTAACATAATCTGCTTCCTTATGCCTGGCAAGCCTCATAACGGAGTGGATTGCTGCCAGGTGTCAATTTAAATGGATGTGATAGACCAGCTATTCCATCTCTACGCCCCTTTCCATAGTATATTACAGCATAAATGACTTCTTGGTTAATTGTCTGGCGTTGAGCGCCTGCTTTTCTCACCAAGCCTGGATGCAAATTCTTTCTTGTTATCCTCTGCATTTGTCCCCCCCATTTTCACTTATTTCTTGTTATCTCATTCTAGTCAGTGACTGTGGTTGTGGGGTCTCCTTGGGGTAGCACAGGAATGCATCTGCCTCAATAGTCATCCTATAGTTCATCCTTTTTGTCATCCCAGCCTGAGGGCTCCTAGTTTTTTGTTCATCTATCAAACATCCATGAAGGCCTCTCCCCCTCTTGAGAGTGGATCAATCCCGCATTGGTATCAATGCTGCCCTCTCTTGAGATTGAGTCTGTCCCCATGCAAGAAGAAGTCACAGCGCGTAGTGTGACTGAGATACCAAGTCATGTAAGCAGGAGATAACTAAGAGGGAGTTCCATTGGTGGTTATCATGGAAGGCAGCTAGATAGATCTGGTGGCGGCAGAAAAGATAGTCGTGGCCCAGGATGTGGCTGTAAAAATTCATTCTTTGCTTTCTACTATTAAGATACATTATTAGTTATTAATATATATATTCCATTTTTTCTTCTCTTTTTCGTTTTTAGTGTTATTTTTTATTAATTATTTACTTGATTACATTCTAACATTTTGTATTTGTTTTTTATTTTTCTATTTTTTATATTGCTAGTGGAACTTAGCATGCACTTGGTTGATAATTCAGCCACTCACCAGCTCCTTGATCATTTAGCCATTGGTGCACGTTTTCTCTAATATTTATAGGGTCCAATTCATATGTTAGTTTGTTCGTTTCTTCATCTGGATCTGTGCTTGATGTGGAACAGTACATGAACTCTTATCTCAAACTGTGGAAGTAAACTATGATGTCATTGATTAAAACATGATCTTTGATCTTTTTGGCCAGGCTTGTTGAGTATACTTCAGTCTGAAGTTTAATTAGCATGGACGTCAGAGTCACCAGATAGCATTTCAGATCTATTCTGTCAGTATCCTCTACACAGGATTAGAGTAGCAGAGGCAGGGCTGTGTGCCTCCCATAGAGTAAATGGAAGGTACTTTTCCAAGTTGATGAGTGTTAGCTGACGTTGTATGAAAAAACTGTAGTGGTGAGAAGGGTGCTCCATGCTGAAGGACTATCCATTGCAAGGTTTTGGAGTATATATAATAAGTTTCCATTAAAACAATCGACTTTCCATTAACTTAAAGTTCTATGGGGTCATTAGTGCCCCGAGGATTGCCATTAATTCATTCAGCTTAGGAAGGAAATACAAGATCAAGTTTTTCCGTTGTCCGTGACTATGAACTGTGGGCAGTTGTGCCATTGAATATGCACTCTATTATGAAGTTTGTGGCGTGTACCACCACTAGGTCTCCTATCACTTGTGTCTCTCTACACTTTGTCAAATGGTCTATAGCTACCATAAAGTACTTGGAGAGATTTGCGCCCACTGGAAAGTACCACATGACATCAATGGATATTGTGTGCCACGCGAACTGGGGTTTCACCAGATGATAGGAGGTCTTCTTATGTAAGGGCTTCTTTATTTTTCAATGTTGGCAGCAGGTAATCTTTTCAAGAAGGTTAAAGTGCATGCTCTCCCAGTGATATCGTGGTTGAAGGAACTATAATGTTTTTCTATTCATCCATGTCCTACTAACTTGTGTGCATCCATTATTTTATCTGTTTGGGCAAAGGGCTTCAGAAAGCTCAATGTAGCACCGTCAATCTACTTATTTAGCTCACAACTTTTCCATAAGGTATTGGCCACCATCCCATTTATTGTCTAAATGATTTGAGGTGAGTCATCAGCATACATGCAGCTTATCATCCTTTTGTAAATCAAGTCAGCAATGTCTGCTGTTATGGTGATAATTGTTAGTTGCAATAAACAGTTGGAGTTCTGGTATTATACATTGAAGAGGTAAATTACTTTAAAGTTGTATGCTTAAGCTTGAGAGACCACTAAATGAGGCTCCCTCTGGCTCCCAAAGTTTCTGTAACCAGCACAAGGAGACTTTGTCAGTCATGTTTTGAACTTCACTCCATGGGGTACAATCAAAACTGTTTGTATTTGTAAATCACATCTAATCACTATTACTCAGTCACTGTGTAGTTCCATTAGTGGAAGTTTAAACTTTGACTGCAATAGGTGACGTGGTGCTCCATGCCATCATCATCCCATTGTGATAGTACTTCTCCTATGGTAGAAAGAGAGGCGTCAGTTTGTATGATGAACTCCCTAAAGTTTAAATATTGCAACACTGGGAAATTTTAGCAAAACCCTCTTAATGGTTTCAAATGCACTCTGACATCGTTTTCATCCATAAAATTTTGGCATCTTTCGTTAAAAGCTCAAAGAGTGGGGTCTCAATACAACTAAAGTTAAACCATCTAGTAAAAAAAATACAACTAAAGTTAGTAATAAAGTGTTGGTATAAACTGATCATGCCTAAAAATATTGGATATCGCAATTGTTACCTGGCCAGATCATTTTACTGATGGGTTCAATCTTAGCCATCTGTGGCCTAGGTACATTGGCGTTTACTATGGACCTGAGGTATTCTAAACGCTCCTTAAAAAATGTCATGTGTGTGCTTTAATTTTTATATTGGTCACTGCAAATTGATTAAATACTTTCTCTAAGAGTTTTAAATGCTCTGAAAACTTCTGCAAAAAGATGTTGATGTCATTGAGGTAGATGAGAACGCACAGCATCTTAAGACCTCCTAGGATGGTATTCATGTCCCTCTGAATTGTAGCTGGGGTGTTACGCAGCCCTTGCAGCATTTGATTGGTCTGTAATGATCCTCTAGGAGTGATTATTGTGCACTTCTCTTGTTTAGCTTCTGATAGTTCAATTTTCCAGTGTAAACATTTGGGTTGATTACTGCACATGTTGGTTGTATAGATATATTTAAAACTCTAGTTGTATGTTGAAAACTAATAGGTTGAGTTTTAACAATAAGTGGCAATGAATCCACTCTGGTAAACTATACTTGAGAAAACTAGGGACCTGTATTCCTTCAAGATTCAATTTAAAGCAAAATAGAATATAATTTTATATGTAGAGCAAATTTCAACTAGACTAGCTAAAAACTACATCCTCAGCTACGTTTCTATCTTTCAAGCTCAAATTTAGAAGTAAATATAATAGTATATATTTCAGTTTAACTTTTGTTTTTATTAGTAAATGCTAGGGGTTTTTATAGGCAGAAGGTGGACAACTTCTCAGATAATTCTCTGTAAATCAGCTTATTAGTCTCCCAAAACTTCTGATCCTCAGGATTAACTTCTAAATGGTGGCTAATTCCTTTGTCTTATTTGATCCTCAACAGTGCAACCTTTATACAAATAGGCAGTCATCCTCTTGTGTTAGGAACCATACACAGATGGTCTGGGGCCGTGTTACCTGATTACAACTACTAACTACTGCCAAAACAAACGTTAAAACGCTTCAGTAGCTTCATAAAAATGTCCCTAACTGTTCAGAAACTCTGTTTGAACAATCCTCTCTGGAAATCTGACTGTCAGCAATCAAGCCCTCATTGAAAGGATTATTTAACATTTTCAGGGATGATCCCCAATGAAACATTAATTGAAACCAATCATGGGATTATATCCTTTAGTTAATTACAACTGATAATTTAGTCAAAACCATAGTCAAACAATAGATTTCTTAACAATCTTCAAAATGCTAATCAGCAAGCGAGATGGATAATGTGGTCAACTAGATTTTCAATACATCCCCCCACTTGACCAGTTTACCCAGCAAGGCAGTTTTTCAAAGGCAATTGTTTCTTAAGACCTAACTAACAGCTCTAGTTCAGAGTTCTATCTACTAGACTTAGCCAACTCATTAGTTCAGCAGTCCACTTCTTTCTGACGCCTCTGTAGAGCGCGGTCATATGGCATTGTGCCATACCAGGACTACTTGGGCATTGTCACTGGTCATAGCCTGAAAGCCTGTACTCCTCTCAGGTTGAGCTCTTCATCTGCAATCAGAGAAAATCTTCTTCATTACTATGTACTACTTATGGTAATCTAGTTTCAGCATGTCCTGATCCTACTGACATATTTTAATGCCTCAGAATTAATTCTGAGAGACCCAGTTGCAACCTGACCTGGCCCTGCCATTTGATAGTAAGGAACAACACTTAAAGATTTTGAGTGCAACAAATTATAAATTAATGTTTAAAATAATTTCATTGTTATTATAAACATTTCTTTTTTTATGCTTTTTACTGATTTTTTATATATGTTTTTTTTATATTTTTAGTGCCAATTTTAAAAATATTTGTTATGAACTTGGTTAGCTATATGACCATTAAAGATATTTTTAGTCATATAGAATCTGTTGCTGATTTTAAAATTACTTAAAAGGGTCCTGTCCATAAGCCATCCATCTTATTTCAGCAGCTGAATAAATGAATGTCACAGTAGGATATTTATTCCCAGTTTCAAATCTTTTTATGGGCGGTCATTTCTTAAATCATACGTTTTAGCCTGGATTCGTTTCTAAGGGTTTTTGTGACGGTTGGGATTGTAAATTAATCATAATGTTGGCTAATCAAATTTAGATAATAGTCAGGAATCATCTTTAAAGTTAACTCTAATGATGAGTATAAAATTGGTGGTAAGGCGGCTCTTCTTCCATAGAGCAATTTGAAGGGTGTTTTCCCAGTTGAGGGATGATAGCTGACCTTATAGGTTAATGTCACCAAAATTAAGTATGAATTTTAAGCAGCCATTTTCTTGCAACCAGTTTTTGTAACGTAGCAGTTAAAATAGCATTCACTCTCTCAAATAGTCCATTTATCTCTGGCCAATATGGGGCTGATATGGTGGGGAGGATACCCAATGGTAGAATATAGACCCTCTACCACTGCCTCCCCAAGTTTGATCCTATTAGATGAACTTTGGGTAGGGGGCAATTATGACTGTGTTGGCGTTGTTCACCAATGCCCCAACTGAGATAGCGAATAGAAAGGCGGTCCATGGAGTTCCTGGCCTATAATATGCCGTGCATGGAGGTTTTCTGGGTTTCATCCTCCTTTTTCCATTAATTCAAATCCCCTTCATCAGTGCAGTATCATCCTAAGGTTGGACCACCTAAAACAAAATTAAAAATTTGGGACTGATATGACTCCTTTGATCCACATCAGTTTGTCCAATTGGGGTATGACAAAGGACGTATAGTTTGTTTTGTTATCATTCAGGATCACTTAGGGGACAGCCATGCCAATATATCACTTGGTCCAGAATGAAATTTGCAGTTTTTTTGCCCCAACCAAAACATAGCCTTGGTTTCAATCCATCTGGTCAGGAGATCAATTGCACCAATGTTATATTGTATTCCTCCAGTGATTTTACTTATAAGTACCATGACATTGATTAATACTGTATGTCAGACAAACCCTGGTTGGACTAACCAATATCCAGCCACATTTTTGTGTGGCTTGTGGAGCTGACACTCCGCACAACAGGAAAGGAAATCTGTTATATCATAATTTAACAGTTCCCAATAGTAATATTGATAAATGTGCTTTAGAGTTTCCTTAAGGACACCATAGTTGATAACTTTGTGATCAGCGCAAATTACTTCTGTTTATTCAGATGGTTTCAGGAATAGAAGCCTTTTATCATTTACTAGTTTGAATAACTGTCCAATCTTTTGTTCTATTCCTTTCAAGGCTTTCCATAATGATATTTGAACTTCTGGTGGCTCGTCCTCCAACTCTCTTTTAACCATTCCTTTGAATAGGTCATCAACACAAATTTTGTACTGCAAGAATTGTCAAAGTCTGGATAATCCATCAGCATTTTGGTTTTTATCCCTGGCATAATGTTTAATTTCAAAATTATAGTCCCGCAATTTCAAGGCCCATCGTGCTAGTCTCCCCTCTGGTTCTCTTAAGTTATGCAACCAACGGAGGAATGCATGATTGGTACACCGTTGAAATTTGTCCCAAGAATATAAACATGAAATTGATTGCAAGCATAGATAACTGCAAGACATGCACTTGGTAACTGTATACTTTCTTGTAGCCCTGGTTAATGTACAGATGATATAGGCCACTGGGTTCTCTTCACCTTGTTCTTCCACTTGACTAAGTATGGCACCCATTGCTGTGAGCGATTCATCTGATTGTATAATAAAAAAATCGGTTAAAATTTAGATATTTGAGTATTGGGCTTGTCATCAAGTATAACCGTAATTTGTCAAATGCTCCTTGGGTCATCTCAATCCATTCAAACCCTTTTTTGGATCCTTAAGCAGATAGAATAATGGATCTACTATTTTTACAATGTCCTTAATAAAACGGCGATAATATCTTACCATAACTAAAAAGACTTGGATATCACAAACAAATTTCATCAATGACATCCGCTCAATAGCATTGATCTTTTGTTTTTGATATTGTAGTCCATCTGCGTTTATAACAAAGCCCAAATATTCTAATTGCTTCTTAAAAATGACACTTTTAGGGCTTGATTTTGAGATTGGCAGAAGATAGTTTCTTGAGTACTTCCTATAAGCGTTGAAAGTGCTCTGAATGTTTGACTAAATACTTTGGTGTCATCTAGATAGACTAGAACACAGGACAATTTGAGGTAACATAAGATGTTATCCATTTCCTGTTGAAAAGTTTCAGGGGCATTACACAAGCCTTGAGGCATCCTTGTAGGTTGGTAAAGACCTTGTGCATTATATATAGCACATTTCTCCTGGTCCTCAGGCGACATATTGATTGCCAATACCCCAAGATGAGGTCCATCGCCAAAAAGATTAAGCCCCGCTTAACTGATTCAATGCATCATCAATTTGCGGCAAGGGATGAGAGCCTTTTTGTAATTTTATTGTGATGGTGATAGTTGATACAACCCTGTTTGACTCATCCTTCTTTTTGACAATTAATATCAGACTAGCCCATGGGCTGGATGAAGGTACAAGCAAACCGTTCTCCAACAACTCTTCTGTTTCTTTGGTAATTTCTGCATCAGCTGCTCGGGACCTTAGTATAGGTCTCACTATAATCTGGTCAGCTTCTCTGGTGTCATTTTGATGGAGTATGGTTTCTGCACACCATAGATCGTTGTCATCTTGCACAAAATAGCCTGATATCATTTGAATAAAATTCTCAATTTTGCTGATCTTTGGTTGGTCCTAATAATTATTCCCAAGAGATTAATGCATGAATTCTTCAAGCTGAATATGGTAATCCTATTTCAACTGAATCCCTTATGTTGGAAGGAATGGAGCTCTGTTATAGGGATTAACTGGACGAATACAACTACATGATTTTGTTTGGTTTTAATCAGCGTTTTTCCAAGATTGGCTAATAGAATAAAAACCTCCTCATGACCAGGAATTAGGATTCCTGGAGCTACCCAAGGTTCAATTCTTGATCTTCGCCAGGGAGCCTTAATTTCTATATATAATTTCTCAGGAATTTTCAGCATCAGTCCAGTATTGACCACTGTCTGCATCCCAGGCAGTAAGGTTAATTCCTTTTTTTACTTAATTTAAATTTCTCAGTTTTCATTAATGCATTTTGGTAATGGCTGGATTTTTTCCCAACTAGTTTATAACCAACGGGAAGGATGACATCCTTATACATCACGCTTATAAAGTTAGTTCTCCAGCTTAGGGAGACATCTCCCTTTTGATGATTATTAGTAGTGTCTGGCCCAAGGTTGTCAGACTATTCTCCCCAAAGTCTCACTTTATTCCATACTTATGCATGAAGTCAGTGCCAATGAAAATATTGTAATTCTGGTTGGGTAAAATGATTGCTGGCTCATACACGACTAGAGATCCAAAATGAAGGGGTAAGGCACTACAAGCCCCACAGGAAGTGGTAGGGTTGGGCCTGGCTGTCCCATGCTGCTTTTGATGTGCTATATCTGGCGAAATTTTTAGACATTTTACCAATTTGGGAGACACGTTATTGATTGGTGCACCACTATTGATAATAGCCCATACTTCCACTTGGTTAACCAAAAGGTCAACATAAGTACACTCAAGGTATTGGGAAATATTGTTTAATATATGTATAGCAGCATTGGTTGCTGAATTCAGAGTCTGAATAATTTGGGCTAATATATCAGGAAATGAATCATTGATGGTATCAATAGTAATAAAAAAGTTAACGTCTTAAAGCTTTGTCTTTAACAATTCATCTTGATTGTCAGCATTTCAGGCCTTTTCCAACAGTTGATGGGCGTAGGGTCGAGCAACTTCTGATATAATTTTGGAATTAATTACATTCACTTTTGATTGGGTTATTGAATGGATATTTAAACATATGTTCTGCTGGGGAGAATTGGAAACAGGTACATCTACAAACAGGTCAGAGGTATCATTTTCATTAAGCTTGCCTAGGAGAACTTGGAAATCTATGGATCTAGATCATTCCTCATCTAAACCGCAGGACCTTTTCCTGACTCCTCATAGGTATTGTTTTCCCAAATGAAGTTCACCTGATCCTTTGGTTTCTTACTCCAACACTGGTAAGCATAGTGTCCAATATATCCGCATCTGTTACAAGTGATGTGCGGTGCATTACTTGGCCAATTTAAACTGGCAGACTTTTCTTCATTTGATTGAGGATTCTTATTGATCTCAGAAAATTTCCAAATTTGAGTTAAAATGCAGTTATTGTTTTATGCTTTGATTTGGTGCATTACAGTGGATGCCAATTTTTTCAGGTGCTCCAACATTTGAGAAGTAGTTTTATTTTTTGATGAAGGTTGACGCCAGGGATCAATGTAATCTTGATAAGGTCAGAGTGCTTCCTTCATGGTGATGCAAGCATCAAAATTGCTCATGTTGTTATCTCCTGTCAGGATTTTCACTTCTTGTAGAAACATTCTGTAAATTCTCCTAAGGTTTCATCTTTTCATAATTGTATTCCCATGAACTTCAGCTTTTGATTAGCCATTTTTTCAGAACTGCTAAATTGTTTCATAATAGCATTTTTTGCCTCATTACATGACCAATTTTCCTTGAAAATATGGGGCAATACCAAGTTTAGACAGGCAGTATCTAAACAATTGATAACAGTAACAGCATTTTGGAGATCACTGCAACCAAACATGGTTATTTTGAACAAATTTGAAGAAAGACAGAGCATTATCCCAATGAAAGGGTGGAAAAGTTTGGGGTGGGCTGAAATTTCTTGGTTTCACCAGGCTCATTTGCAGGATGAGCAGCGCGGCTAGCCATTCTAGCGCCAGTTGGTGTGTTGTTGGGGGTCATTGCCAAAATTGGTGGCATAGGCACTTATCATATTCTTAGTATGCTAAATGCTTCCTATATTGTTTTTATCTTTTTATAGGTCCTGATCCCCAATTACTTTCTACATGTATACAAGTACATTGATGTTTTTCCAATTCTTGTACTTGTTTCTGATGCTGACCATGTTTCTCCTATAATAGCCAATTTTTCCCAGCCTCAGCCTAAAATGCTACTTTAAACAGGAGTAGATCCTTCTCCATTTTTTAATAATTTTGCTCTAAATCAGATATTTTCCCTAATAACTCATTATTAACGTCAGAGACAAGGTTGACATCTTCTTCCACCTTGGTAACGCGATTCTCCATTATGGATAAATAAATCTGAGCCTCCAACATTAGAGTGGTCTTATTCACACTCTCCAGATCATTCCATAGCCGCTGGATCATACCCTGAACAAAGGACATGGTGGTATTATTTAACAATACTCAACTACGCCCCTGTACTGAGCACCAAGTGTAAACTTTTGGGAATTATACTTTGCAAGTTGGTAAAATAATAATAAAAACATGAGTTGTATGGCAACAACTAGTAGCTTGATTCTTAACAATAAGTGGTAATGAATACACTCTGGCAAACTGTACTTGAGAAAATTAGGGACCTGTATTCCCTTCAAAACTCAATTTAGAAGTAAATATAATAGTATATATTTCAGTTGGATTTTGTTTTTTATTAAAAATGATAGGGGTTTTTATAGGCAGAAGGCAGACAACTTTTCATATAATTCTTTGAAAATCAGCTGATTAGTATTTCAAAATTTCTGACCCTTAGGATTAACTTTTGAACGATGGCGAATTACTTTATCTTAGTTGATCCTCAGCAGTGCAACCTTTCACAGATTGGCAGCCATCCCCTTGTGTTTGTTAGATTTTAGAATTTTTTGTGCTTGCTGGTGCATTTTACACCTAAAATTCCAACAATAATTATAAATGAGATGTAGTACTCTCTATTGACGGATTAATTTGATACAGTATTTTCTAAACCACTTTAACTAAAAAAGTAAAACCTTATCACAAAGAGTTAGATTTTATGAGGGTTTTTATTAGTTGTGGTGAGGGGATTTAAAGTGAACCCTTTTACTAAGTCAATGCTAATATTTAAATGTCGAGGCTTAAAGTTCAGATTTCTTAGTAATGTCTAAAATAAGGAATATTGAGATTTGACCTATCAGATTGGTCAAGACTCGCCTCGCTTCAATGTGAGGTCAGATGGGGAAGTGACAGATGGGAAAATGGACCCGTGAGAAAGAGATTCAATATATTTAGATTAATCAGAAGGTGGGAAAATAAATTCGCCTTTCTGGACCCCCTCTGACCCTATAAAAGGGGCCAGTCTCTATTGGGTAGATTGGACTAAATTAGACGTGGCCTGGGAGAAGCTTCTGATGGACTCCCCTGAATTTGGCGCATATTTGGTGCAATTTGACTAATCAAACTTGTGGTATTTGCCCAAGAAGTACTAGTAAAAGCGTTACTAATTTAGAGGGTTCCACTGGGAATCAACCAGGGTCTTTTGGCCAATCTTTACATTGTTTTCCTCCAATCCTCTTTTATATATACATCAGACTTGTAATTGTCTGACACTGTTAGTAACTATACACAGATGGTCTGGGGCCATGTTACCTGATTACAACTACTAACTACCGCCAAAACAAGCGTTAAAACGCTTTAATAGTTTCTTAAAAATGACCCTAATCATTCAGCGCCACTATTTTACCGATCCTCTCTGGCAATCTGATTGTTGGTAATCAAGCTCCCATCAAAATGACTTTTAACATTGTTAAAGATGTTCCCCAACAAAACATCAATTGAGACCAATCATCAATTATATTCTTTTTGTTAATTTCAACTAATAATTTAGTTGGCAACCATTGACAAATAATTGTTGCTTAACAATCTTCAAAATTATAATCAGCAAGAGAGGATAGTTAATGTGGTCAACAAAATTTCCAACAGGAAGTAACCTATGATTGGTTCCATGGTGGAAAAATAGCAGGCGCCACCCAAGTGGTCTAATGTGTTGTCAATCCTTGGAAGTGGGTATATTTCTTTTTTGGTGATGCTGTTGAGCTTTTGGTAGTAGATAATCACTTGTTGTTCTCATCCTTCTTCTTGACAATCAATCCTGGTGAATCCCAGGGGCTTTTGGAATTCTTCAGAATTCCTTGCTTCAGAAGCTTCCCAAGCTTGTCAGAAACTACTTTCTTTGCAGCTCAGAAATGGCAGATTGAACGTGACTGTATGAGGGTGTGATCCCCAGCATTCAAATGGTGGATGACGCCATGAGTGCATTCCAAGTCATGGTTGTTGGTGGTGAAGATCACTTAGTACATTTCAATTAGCGCCAGTGCACAATTTTTTCTCCTCCAATAGTCCCATTAAAGTCTCTCTTGGGAACACAGCCATTATTCTGGCTAAGGTTTCATTTCAAAGCCCAAACTCTTTTAAAGATCCAAATTTTTATAAGCTGTGGACCTCATTAATGGGAGTCAATTGCAGGTATTCTACTACCTGGTGCCTCTGGACTGTCAGCGGCCCATTCTACAAGCTTAACAGCAACACTTTTATTTCTCTGTGTCTTGGTAGTATCATACATGGGGGCCATGTGGGGTTTGAGGTGGGATTTTTGATAGGAGGCAAATATTTCCCCATATAGCCCTTCTGGTATATCTAATTCAAGCTCAGTCCCCACTATGTCTTAGTGGCCAGAGGGTATCGTTACAGTGCTCACAGATCGCAGAAATTCCCTCATACTCATTTATTTGGTTATGGAAGAACCTAGTATTCTTTTTCAGTTACTGTTAGCATATGGAGATTACCACATCCTGGTATGTGAGATTGATTGGCTGGTGTGGGCTGGATCCTTCAGCATACCACTTGAGGTAAAGTAAACTGGTATTCATTTACTAGAATCTCATATGTTTTCTCAGCCATGTTGATTAATGTTTCAAAGCTGCACATGAACGCTTCACAATCCACATGTCATAGTTGTGGTTGGGTAACTCAATCATGGTGTGTATAAAGTAATTGTACCAAACTGAAGAGGCAGCAATTTGTGAGCTTTATGAAACAATGCATTCTGCCCTTAACATACCATATACCACATTGTGTTCTACTTCAGGCTTCATAAATAATTTTGGACACCAATTTTGTTAAAACTATGTTAACAGGTGCACCAGCATTTATGATTGCACAAATTTTGGTTTTTGCCACAAACACATCACAATAGGTACACTCAGAATAAGAAGAACCTTAATTATTCTATACATGTATATACAAGAAATCCTTTTTCTCAAGGAACTGTATGATGCCAATTCCAACCTTGGGGTATTCCTTAATGATCAATCCTACGTGGATAGTGACAATTGCACCTTTAAGTGATGGCACATCTGAAGAGGGTCAGTGTTTATCCAGAGAGCTTTGCTCAGTATCTGGCAGGCTTAGGGCTTCTGAGTCTCCTGGAAGGCCTCCTCAGCTACTACTTCTTTAGCCTGTGAGTGGCGAAGTACATGTATGCCATTGGAGGTTTTTATGGTACAGCAGTCATCAATTGGAGTGCTAGGTCTATTGTAGAACAGTTCGTTGGTTTCAGGTGAAACAATTGAAGTCAAAGGGGTGGAGGTATAGAGTCCCTTATCTACTAAGCCTGGTCTTTGTCCAAGTTGTATGAGTCCCTTTTGTACGATGTTGTTTTGTCATTTGGCAGGACAGCGTGCTGTGAAGTGTCCCAATTGCTTACAGTGATGACACACAGATCAGAGTCATTTCATCTTAGCACTGTTAAAAGTTCCTGATCAAGGGTTGGCTGGAGGATTATAGGCCCCTTGTGCTGGTGTGCTTGAGTAGGGTGGCCCGGCGATGATCATTGGTAGCTTCCTTTTTTGCTAGGTGTTCTGAACGTCACGGCTAGTTGTCATAGGTAATTGAAATTTTTAATAAAGGTATGTACCCTTGCAAAACTGGGGCCATTGCGTTGATGAGTTCATTGGGTGGTTTCACCACTAAAGTCATTAAAATCCCAAAATCAGCCTCAAATAATATACACTCTCTTTCTCAAGATGTGGCTTCTACTGTGGTTTGGTTGGCAAACTCAGTCAAAGTTTCATTCTGCTTGAACCTGATCTTCAAAAAGGCAGCCTTTCGTTGGGCCATTTTTTTCTAACCCCCGAATAGTTGTAGTACCATATCCTTAACTTCCAGGTAGGTGACAGAACTGTCCTTCAAGTAGCAGGTGACCTGGTCAGCGCTCTCAACGTCTAAGGTGAATATGAGCAACTTTTCTTTCTGATGTCCTAAAGCTCCTAATATAAAATACTCAAGATGCTTGAAAAATCTGTTCATGTTTCTAACTTGATTGAATGGAGGCAGTTCATCAACGCAGAAGCTCTTGTCCCATTTATGACCTTAAGGTCTCAGAGTAAGTTGGGACACTTCTCATTTGGCATAGCTTGAGCCAAGGCGAGGAGAGTACACTGGATGGGGGTGGAACTCTGCTCATCTGCAACATTGTGTGCTGTATAGGCCTCTTCAGCCAATAACACAGCAAATGCTTGGAAAATTTCTCTTGGAAGGACATATTTGTCCCCAGTCTTTGCTGTGTGTAAATTGATTCTTGTTGCCTTCCTGGTTTGGAAAGAGCTCTTCTGTAAAAATCTTAGCTCTACTCTTTTTGCAGTCACACCATCCTTCTTAATTATCTCACTTTTATCTTTTTTTCTCACGTTATAACTTCAGAGATGCTTCTTACCATCCAATATCAGCTACATGTAATGTAACCTTTCTACTTTGTCATTGTGGGATCCACTAATAAATGCCACAAAAATTTCTCAGCGTGAGAATCTTACTTCTTAATAAAAGTATAAAATAACGCTTTATTAAAGTTTTTATGTTTTTTATTGTTTTAAGCGGGGCAAAACCAAGAAAGGTCCTTTTCTCAATACTAGTATTTCCTATTTAAACTAGTATGAATTTTGAGACTATGGGTATTTGAGGCAAAAGTATATATAAAGCTGAGTCATCTAAATTAGGAAATATAGGTTTTCAGCCTATCAGATCGAAGATAAAATTTTTGAGGAAAAACTGACCCATGTGGTAATGATTTGATGAATTGTATCCAATCATCAGTGAGTAAAATCTTCTCACCTCAGCAGTGGTCAGACTCAGGTGGTAATGATTGGTTAATTCGCACCCTATCAGCGTTGAGTAAAATCTTCTCACCTTGGCGGTGGTCAGACTCATTTGGTAATAATTGGTTAATTTGCACCCAATTATTGATGGGTAAAATCTTCTCACCTTGCGGAGGTTCTGATCTGTGTGATATTGAACTCCTCAAATTCGTCTGAGAAGTTGAAGTAATCCTATTACTAGTTATTACCTTTTTAAGCCAATTTTTGTGATAAACCATATTTTTCTGATAGTTAGGATTCCACCAAGAATTCGCTAAGGTCTTTTTGCTGTGGGTACTCATATCGTTGATATCCACAATATTATTTGAAGATTGGGCAGGTGATGGGCCAATCATGGTAGCAGATTTGGGAGCAACAATACCTCCAACATTCTTCTGCTTAAGTAAAGAAGGAGAATGTCCAACATTGCCCTCCTCAAGAATGTTGGGAGGGGTGTAGGGTCATAAGAAGCAGCCATGTACCCGGATTATGATAATTCTTGTAGCCAAAGACTTTATAGAATACTCATTTCCTCTCTTATGTATGATGGTAAATGGCCCCTCCCAGTTTGATCCAAGTTTGCCACTTTGGGGAGTTATGTGATTGTGGTAATATGAAACCCTATCCAACACTAGGTAAGAAGGTAGAGGAGCTCGGAGCTCATTGGCAGCTTGGCCTTTTTTAGTCACTGTTTTTGCTTGGCTAGACTTTCCAGCATATAATGCTTCATCCTTAGTGTGCAAAGGTTTATACCAAGGTCCGCGAGGGGTAGCATCCTTAGAAGAGCGATTCTCTTGAGCCTTGGGACGAGAAATGGCTGCCTCCATGGGCTTAGAGGTAGACTTCTCTTTTTTAGGCTGTATTTTAGGAGCCTGAACTTTTCCTTTGAAGTTGGCCTCACTTAAGAGATTGAAAGGGCTTTGGGATGTGACTTTCATGTCAACCACTCATTGTTCACCTGGCTTAATCACCACCTCATTTGCCGCAAAATTTGGAATACCATCGCTAGCCTCCACTGAATCAATCAATTTCTTAGTGTTGCACTCGGAGGTGACATAATGTAAAGGCAAAGTGGAAAAGGGTTTTCAACTAGGCAGGTGTAGTCATTCTTGATTTGTTCTTTGTTGGATAAGGCTAATGGAACTTTGTAGTTCATTAAAGATAGGGACCCTCATTTCATGTTGGTGATGCCTTCATACTCGATCATAAACTGAGTACCTATAAGCATATCATAATTGTTATTATCCAAAGCCACTGCGGGGGCTGATTGAATAAGCTTCCCAATATGAATGGGAAGGGACGAGTAAGCACCCAGTTCTCAGGTGTTGTTAGGACCAGCGGTTCCAAAGTCTTGGTTGTACTCCCAGTCAGGTGCAAGTTTGATCTTTTTTATCAACTTGGAGGAGATTACGTTCACTGGGGGAGCCTGTATCTAAGATTGCTATCACCCAAACTTTTTGGATAACCACTTCGACCTTTGTAAGTATCCCCCCAGAAGTGGGTGATAGCGCTAAGACCTCCTTAAGATGAAAATTGGAGGTTAATTTGCACGTGGTCTCAGGGTAATTTTCCTGGATGGACTGCATGGTATGGCCATGCTGGATAGGGCGAATAAGGTGAGACAACACCTCATCTACATCACTGGCAGTATTGATAACGATTGGCTCCCCTAGAACTTGGCTGAGATACATCTCTTCAGGTATGGTGTCTTCATCCACTCCTCCAGCATTTAGGCGATCAGGGACCTCCACTTCCATGGGAGCTCCTAATAAGTAGTACCCAACATCATCGTAACCCCCCTCAGAGTTGGCCTCAGGGTATTCTCAACCATAGGTAAGGTTACAATTGAAGTGGGGGAGACAGTCACGAGAGGTGTGGTATTTAGCTTTGCTTTAACTGACATTTTTTCAATCCCAGTAGTTCTGGAGGATATACCCTTAAGGCGCGCACCTATTGACTGAGCTGAAGGGGAAACCACAGTAGGGATCTCCATTTTACATGAATGAGGAATGTCCATTTTAAGTCGCACTGAAGAAGCAGGTTTTGCAGGGAGAATAGGCACAGGTGGCCTCACCTCCAACGGTTCAATAGGCTGCAGCTCACCTAAAGGAATATGGGCGACGTCTAACAAAGCCTCTTTTATATCACGGAAAGTTGTGAAGTGGCGTTTCACTGATATGATATGCCTGGCGAGAGAGGGTTGTGAAGCTAACCCTGTTAATATGGCAGCAATAGCGTCATCCAGGGTAAGCAGGTTAGACGTAGCCAACCTTTGAGCAGCGAGATAGAACTGCTCAGCAAAACTAAAGAGGGTTTAACCCTCATACATGGTAGGGCGCATGAAAGCCTGTTTTTCTCTGTATAATCTCTGCTCAGATCCAAATTCAGCCAAGAAGGCCTTCTTAACATCTGGCCAGATGTGCTGAGGATCCAGGTGAGGAACGATCAGCTCTTGGGCTTTACAGCTTAAACAGGGAAGAACATACTGAACTTTCTGTTTGTCAATGGCGCCATCCATCACAGCTTCATAAACGTACAGAAAGGAAGCAATGCTCCCTTCACCTGGGGTGTATCTTTCTTTTATAGGTAATTTAAATGGCCGTTGCTCTAGCTTTTTGAGACGGGAGAAAGAGCTGGCTAGTTGCTTCTTGAGAGCAACTAATTGTAATTCAGGAGAGCTGCTCACGTTGACAGCCTCCATTGTCTTGATACTTTAATACTTATCAAAGTATTCAGGGTGATCCCCTGTAGTGAGCACCAGTTTGTGGGATCCACCGATGGATGCCACAAATAATTTTTCAGCGTGAGAATCTTACTTTTTAATAAAAGTATAGAATAACGCTTTGTTAAAGTTTTAATGTTTTTTATTGTTTTAAGCGGTGAAAAACCAAAAAAGGTCCTTTTCTCAATACTAGTATTTCCTATTTAAACTAGTACAAATTTTGAGACCATGGGTATTTGAGGCAAAAGAATATAAAGCTGAGTCATCTAAATTAGGAAATATAGGTTTTCAGCCTATCAGATCAAAGATAAAATTTTTGAGGAAAAACTGACCCATGTGGTAATGATTTGATGAATTGTATCCAATCACCAGCGAGTAAAATCTTCTCACCTCGGCGGTGGTCAGACTTGGGTGGTAATGATTGGTTAATTTTCACCCTACCATCATTGAGTAAAATCTTCACACCTTGGAGGTGGTCAGATTTGTGTGATAATGATTTGTTAATTTTTACCCTATCAGCATCAAGTAAAATCTTCTCACCTCAGTGGTGGTCAGACTCATTTGGTAATGATTGGTTAATTTGCACCCAATCATTGATGGGTAAAAACTAATCACCTTGGGAGGGTTCAGATCTGAGTGGTAATGATTTGTTAATTTGCACCCAATCATTGATGGGTAAAATCTTCTCACCTCGCGGAGGTTCTGATCTGTGTGATATTGAACTCCTCAAATTTGTCTGAGAAGTTGAAGTAATCCTATTATTAGTTATTACCTTTTTAAGCCAATTTTTGTGATAAATCATATTTTTCTGATAGTTAGGATTCCACCAAGAATTTGCTAAGGTCTTTTCGCTGTGGGTACTCATATCTGTGATATCCACAATATTATTTGAAGATTGGGCAGGTGATGGGCCAATCATGGTAGCAGATTTGGGAGCACTAATACCTCCAACATTCTTCTGCTTAAGTTGAGAAGAAGAATGTCTGACAGTCATTTAGGATGTCTGCTAATAGGTTGTTTTGACTCCCAATGGTATGAAATTGGCTGAATACATCTTTAGATGAATCACAAGGCTTTAAGCTCAAGAAAAGCTTATTGTTGGTTCAGCATAATGTGTCAAGATGGTTCTAACTGTAGCATTTTTTATGTACTCAATAAACTGGAATGGATTACTGTTAGCTCTAGATAGATCTAACATGGTATTATATGAATGTACTTGTTTGATTAAATTAGTGGGCACCTGTAGTGAGCACCACTATCGTGTTTCTGGTGGATTGCATCAATATTTTTAGTGTACTACAGCATAAGGTTGCACAGGAACTAAATACCACAGATGCAATGGGAAAACAATATGACAATTACAGTCCCTTAATACATTATAACACTTAAAAATAATAACCTTCCATATCAATTTCTTTATTTCCAGTAGAGTTGCACTACTGCTATTCTTAGGGATCCTCTCTAGGTACTTCTTATACCAGTAGAGCTGGGCTGCTGATCAATTCATCCAAAAGTCCCCTCCTTGGTTCTTTGGCACCATTTTTATGTTAGCCATAGTGGTCACTTACTGTTAATAACTAGGTTTCAGTGGATTGGCTTTTCATATCTGCTTTGTCGCTGGGTTTAAATACCTTAAATGAACCAATATTTCTCAATAATCAATTCATTTAGTTGACTTTCTGGTGGAATCCTCTGTATTTATCTGTTTTTCTACCAAATGTTGTAATGGAGGCAATCAAATACCATACCTTAATTCTGATTTACTATAGTACAATATTTTGGTTTCTAATTTGGAAATTGACCAATATGCAATTGACCAGGCCTATTGCTCAGTCATATTGATTTTCTGACAGCAACATCTGGTTCATGAGTGAATTGTAGGTCAAAACACCCCTTAAAAGGGCGGAAGTTGATGAATTGCATAGACTGCATAACTGCCTGGGCTAATATATAGCTTATCTATTATTATATGGTAACAACTTAACATATTCAACCAAAAGTCTGAATTTCATGTTGCTCTAGGGAGCATAAGGGGGCTGAAAGGCACTGCCTGAGGTTTGTGTGATATGAAGAGCTAAGTACTTAGGTGGGACAAAGTGACCAGAAGAGTTGGGAGGGTTTTTAGATCCAGCACAGGCACTTTTGGAAATGGCCAAAAGATACTATGAGGTGGCAAACCACTGCCTCACAGAGGGACATCAGGCATCAATCTTGTTAATATAAAGTAAACTAGAGGGTCAACTAGAGGAATTGCTTTACTAAATTAACTAAGATTTGACAAGAGTACAAATTGAGTGAGAAGTTTTTACAATGGCTATAGCTATAGATGTTTTTTCTTATAGCAAATAGTTTAACAAATTTTACTAATTGTGTAGAAAAGCAAACCATTTTTTAGTACTAGAGAAAAGCAAACCATTTAAGTTTTATATAATGATGTAATAAATTTATAAATTAACACTTAGCTAAATGACTTCCAGGACTAATTAACATATGTTTTTGTTTGTGCTGTAACAAAAAAAAACTCTTATACTAATAATTTATAATAAGATATTTATATGTAAAATATGGCTTGTGTTGATAAAGTTGATATTTCATGATATCTAGTGTTTCTTTAAAAGTAATTGATGTGGGTCAACCTTGGGACAAATATACCACACTGAGATTTTTTATAGCCAGTACAGGTTTTGAACATGTTTGAACAAAACCTGCACTAGGGGGAAAGCAGGAATTACCCTGCCAGGCTAAACACCTTTATCAATTTAATTTAGATAATCATTTAATTTCTAAATTAAAACCCTTCAAATTATAATGTATTAAATTGAAACTTGTTATCCAATCTCCATTAAATTTTATATGTATATTCCGTAGATATTTATAGATGAAGCCAATATGCTTGGGTTGACCTTATTTTTCAAAATTGATTAAAGATTCAGATAAGCTAAACCATAATTAGCCAACTTGCCATTCAGATGACTTTGCATTTATTTAGTGGGTGATCAGTCAAAACTTAATCCAGTATGTGATTATAATCTTTACACCATTGAAAAGAAAATCTAAAACTATTCAGTCAATTTTATTACATACATTTAAAAGGTATTTTTAACACAGATAACAAGACAAATAGAAGTAAACAAAAATCTTTTTTAGAAACTTTTGATAGGAATTTAAATGTGAATACCACTGAGCTTGATCATCAATTATTATCTTTTTATTTTTTTTATTTTATTTGAGGTGGGCTGACCTGGGGATGATACCGCACTGATTAGGGAAGTGAAGAAAATGGGAAAGGAGGATAAAATCTGGAAAACCTCCATGTGTGGCGTATGATAGGCCAGGAACTCCATGGACCGCCTTTGCTATTTGCTATTTCAGTTCGGGGCATTGGTGCGCAATGCCAACACATAATTGTCCCCTACCCAAAGTTCAAGTACCGGAATCGAACTCAGGGAGGCAGCGGTAGAGGTCCCTACTCTACCGCTGGGGTATCCTCCCCATCAATTATTATCTTTTTCAATTTTTTATAATAATATTAGGAGATAAGTTTTTTGAATTCATTGTACATAATAGCAAATAATTTTGATGTTAATATATTTGATTATGAAAAGTTACAAAAAATGAACAACTGAATGCTTTAATTAAAGCTATATACAACTGCTTATAGCTCTTACTGCATTTTCTGATGAAGCTCAAGGATTGTCTGCTGAATTATATCCATTTAAAGGAGCCAGAATTATTTTAAGATTAAATCTTTGGGTGGTAAGGGTCTTGCAAATGGATCAGTTGATACAATCTATAATATAATATATAACCCTTCTATTAAATATGAGACTTGTAGTAATTGTACCAATAGGTATTCTCATTTGATTTAAAAATATACTATTCTAAAATACTTATGGAAGCTCAATCCCTAATGTAGCTATTACATCTTTGTTTAAATGGCATAGAATTATTTATATATGTAAGCAGTTTCCTGTTATGCCTGAATAAGCAATTAAAAGTATATTTGAGGTGGGTTGACCTTAGGACAAATATACCATAGTGAGAAATTTCTAGCCAGTACAGGTTTTGAACTCAAAACCTGCACTAGGATGGAAGCAGTTTTACCTGCCAGGCTAACCACCCTTCTTAAGGGATTTTTTTAAACTCCATACTTTATTAAATAAATTTAAGGGAAAGTAAGAGGGGAGGGCGGAATACAGGCAATTCAGTTGAGGGTAAAAAAAGACCAGGGACTCAGGCTGCTAGAGTTCTACCACCTCCAACCATTGCTGATTGGTGATTGCCATTGCTAGCCACAGTTCTAGAAGTGGTGGGCTTATAGGCCATCCTATTCTCAGATGATTAGTAGCTTCATCACATGCGATGAGCAATATGGTGGGGAAAGCCAAACGTGTGGCTTTATAACACCCAGGATTAGGTGCAAAAATTTTGAGATCTGATGGAGCTGATAGGAGATAATCTGAATGGCCTTCAATACCAAACCTCTGTGATAGGGGCACTCATTGCTCATAACCTTGGTGACGAGCGCACAGTGAATTACCCATACACAATAATGGTAAATGAAGGCTCATAGTTGGATTGGAGCCATTCTCAGGGTTTTCATACAGAACAGGTCCTGCAATGGATGTATACCCAGAGGCAAATGAACGCCTGATAGGATGTATCACATTGTGGACCAGTATTTTTTGAACACGGCACATTCATAACAGCGATGTGCTATGTCTGCTTCTGGTTTGGCGCATATGGGGCATTCTTTGTGCTGATAATCTGGCCCGCTGTGCTTGCCCAATTTGAATACCCAATTAAGGATCTGCCATGTTACTGACCGCTGTTTATCCATAACCAAGTGGGAGCTAAGGCCCAAAATCAACTCCTTCATTGGGTGGTTGGTGTTGTGGCCTTCAGTAGTCCAGTCATTAAGGATTTGTGGGTGGGTGGGCAGATTGTGCCCCAGTTTCAGGAGCAGATCCCCATATTCTAACAGCATCAATTTGTACCTAATTCTGATTGACTTGGTTGCATATTTGTCAGTGATTTGGTTATGTTCCTCCCAGCTTGTTGTAGTAATCATTTTGAAATTACGTGTTTTGACATCCCTTTGAATTTAGTTCAGTCTCTTGGTCTGATTTTTTGAATGATCACCCACCCTGGTGCACGGCCCAATTGCAGAGTCACCAGTAGTGTGGGCTCCTTTTCATGAGGTTATCTTTGGGTGGTTCACCATCCATTTGCATAACAATCAGGGGGAGACTGGCTCTTGGAGGCCTTGAGCCCTTGCCCAGTTCATGCCCCATGCTAGAGTTGGGCAGTGCATGTGCATCTGTGTTAGCTTCAGAAATGACTTCCCCCATATGCACTGGGCGTGAGATTTGAAGTCCAGTAGGCTCATGCCTCCTTTGTTCTTTGGTTTTAACAGGGCTTCCAGTGGAATTGGTGCCACCTTTGCCTTGAACCACAGGAAAGTTCAGAGCATTGACCTGATTTTCTTCTCTAGGTTCAGGCTCATTGGCAGCACATGAGCAACATACCATAGCTTCGAGAAGATGAAGACATTTATTGCCTGCACTTTCTCCTCAAGGGCATAGTCTGGCGCTTTTCAAGAATAACATTTGGAATGATAAGCTTGTCAATACTTCTTGTTTGGACTCCAGTACAGCTGGTCCCTTGTCATTGAAGAGTATCCCGAGGTATTGGACTGTCTGGGAGCTCATAATTGGCGTTGTGTCAGTTGGCAGGCTGAAGTTTGGGTTGCCAACCCTCATCACTGAGGTTTTTGCCAAATTTATTTTTTCATTTGATTCAAGCTGGTAAAGGTTTAATAGATCCTCGGCGCCCTGGAGGTCAGTTGAGGAGCTTATTCCTACAGCTGTATCATCCACAAATGCTAACGTCTTCAGTGGCATTTGGTTAGGGTGGACTAAACCCCGAAGCTTAGTGTCTGCTGCCACCAGTAGAATGTTAGCTGCAAAGTTGAAGAGTATTGGTGACATGGGGTCTCCTTTGTGGAGACCTTGCCTGACAGAGATTTTGTTGGTTGCACCATCCGCGACCATAACCTTCATTATTAGACCTGAGTATAGTTTCATTATCCATGCCCAAAATGTGTCAGGGATACTGACTGTCTTCAGTGCCTTGTGTAGGAATGACCATGCTACTTGGTCATACACCTTTTCCATGTCGAGGAACATAAGGTATCCTTGTTCAATGCCCCTCATATCCTGGAGTATGCTCTGGACTGAACCTATGCTGTCCCATATACTACAGCCTTTAATGAAACCATGTTGGGCCCTATGGAGCGTGCGTGGTTCTGTTGCCATCAGCCAATTAGATAGTATGCGCGTGAGCAGTTTATAATTGGCGTTTGATAGTGCAATTGGGTGCCAGTTCTGAAGTTGACATATGAGGCCTTTTTTGTACAGAAGTACAATTTGGGTCTCATGTCCTCCCAGAACTTGTTTGCCGTAGGTCAAACAGTGATTAAAGAGGGCTTTGAGTTCCAGCGTGATGCGGTCTTGGAATATGCAGTATATTTCTGAACACATATTGTTGGGGCCTGGTGCTTTCATTCTTGGTGACTCCTTTAGTGCCCTCTTAACTTCATTGATAGAGATTTTGGCATATAGCTTGGTGACATCTTCCGTCGTACAGCCACCCAGTGCCAGCTTAGCCAGGTCAATAAGTGTTTTTGTCACCAATTTGCTCATTTCTCGCTGTTGGAATATATTGCCATAAAAAAGCTCGACTTCACACTTGATTGTTTCAGGTCTGTTGATACTTCCCCATCCTCTGTCTCCACTTCCCATACCCTAGCCTTAGTTCAGATTTCCTTGAGGTGTTTAGGGCCCTCTTTGGTCATCATCCCCACTAAGCTTGGATATTGGTAAGTTGCATTGGTCCATCTCTCTAAGTCTCGTTTCATCATTATAGCCCGATATTTTTTGTGCATTGTTTGGTACTCGCTCCACCAGTTCTCGCTGTCCTGGCGAGTGAGCCTCAGGCTTTCTAATTTCTACTTCAGTTGCTTCACGGCGGCTGTTTGTTTGTAGGAGGTTGCTTTTTCAAACTTCATACTATTGTGTTTCATTTTTTCTTTGATCCAAGTCCATCATTCAAGCAGGTCTAGCTCTGGTCAGTTGTCCAGATGCGCTATTAGCTGATCCAGTCCTGCATCTACCATTCAGCGCCAATCCCCATTCCTCAACGTGGCTGGTTCCAATTACCACTCATGGTTCCTCGGAGGTTTGTCAAGGTCAATCTTCACCCAGATGACCATGTGGTCGCTTTTGGCATTTATACTAACCTCGCTGTTGGACATCATTGGCCTGAGGTCCGATGATATGAGGATGTAGCTTAACCATGATCATGTCAGTGGGGATCCAGCGGCATCATATGTCCACCATGTTAGATTGGCCAGGTCATTGTCCTCTTTGTCAATCATTAGGCACATCCCTGATTTAACTAGGTAATCGAGCATCTTATCAGCTTTACTGTTGGGGCGTTCTCTCATCAGGTATGTATCCCAACTCACATTTGTCCAGCAGTTCAAGTTGCCTGCTATTACGGGCATCACCTCAGATGGCGCTTCCACTAAGAAATCCCAAAAAATATGGTTTTTGTGGAGCTTCAGCGGGACATAGACTGCTACCACCCATATGCTCCTGCCAGTTTCTCTGTTTGTAGCCATCGCTATCAAGATCCTACCAGTGTGAGTTTTTTCCACGAATTCCAGGTTTATTTTCTTGTCCATTGTGGCTATTGCCACGTGGTTCGTCCATAGGGTTTGGTAGCCTATCTGGTGGGACCACAGATGGTTTTTTCGCGTCGCAGTTTGAGCTTGGCACCATTCCTTTTTGGTTATCAGCTTGTGTTTATGAAATAAAAATTAGGTCAATATTATTATTAGTTTTTAAGTGGTACATTTTCCTCCTCATCGTTTGTATGCTCACCATCCCTCAAGCATTTGTAGTCGCTATCCTCATTTCCAGCTGCCTGACCCACAGGTATGAGGTTTATCATTGTCTGGGTTGTGAATTGAGTCACATACAGAGGTCAGGTTGGTCATTGGTGGTAGTGTCAATGGTTGGCGGGGTGCGATATTTGGTTTTCAGGGTTGGTTAGTTGGGACTAAAATTATGTTCAAAGGCATCTTATGCACTGGGAATTCAGTCACTATCCCCATCTCCCTGTCTGTCAGGATTCGAGATGAAAATTGTCTCAAATTCCCATCTTCTGAATCCAGCCGTACTGAGTCAGCTGTCAATTCCAGCCAAGATAAAACTTTTTCTGTATCATCCTTACCTAGTACTGAGTCACGTGGAGCGGGCTTTCCACCTTCTCAGTCAGGTGAGCAATGATATCCATTGAGGACGCCCTCGAGGAGGCCTTTCCAGAAGGTTACTAAAGACCCTGATTGGATGAGGCTCAAAAGATCCTGAAGTCATCGAGTCCCCACACACCCTATAAATATTGAAGCATTTTGAATTAATAAAATATTCAGTAAATTAACCTTGATTTTCTGTTTCCTCTTTGGTGCTCATTTCCAATATTCCAGCTTTGAGCCACCATGAACCCCAGTGCCAGTCAAAAGAACTGTAGTGCTGACAAAGTGGTGCTCACTACAGGGGGCTCTGAGCTGACCCAGTGAAAACGTCGATCACAACAAAAATGGAAACTAATAGCAACCCTGAAGACCAAACAACTGGTCAATTGAGGAGCATTTCTCAATGGGTTGGTTCTACCCAATATGCAACGCCACCATTGCAGCTAGAAAGGCTAGAGTTCCGCGCCACCTTCCAGTTCTTGCTGCCCTCCCTAGACAGGGGCCAATATCAGCTTCAGATCGAACACACCCACAATGTCATCAAACAACTAGTTCTCAGCATTTATGCTGAAGGTGTCCACTCCAGCTGCTCCCGCACCTCCGCTGTGCCATCCACAATTCAGGAACTCTACTCAACAGCCACTTTACCTGCTGGAGAGCTTACCTTGGGGCCTGATCGCTACCTTCATAATTTTGTTCACCCCAAAATTCATCACCTCCACCAGTTATTAGGATTACACCATCAGGAGGTCTCTCAGCACCTAGGGCTCACCCAAAATTTATATTTGTATATCATCAATTTCTATAATGCTGCCTCCTCCTTTGTGCATGACAATCGTGAAGCTATACTTGATATCCAGTGACTAATCAATGATATCCGCGATCAATTGGTGGTGTTAGATAGCGGCCTCTCCAGCTACTTTGAGGAGCAATTTCGCCAAAATG